>QLOR01001099.1:0-26858 GCA_003313825.1 Sarcodon aspratus
CGTTTGTTAGACGTCGTTCGCTGCAGCGGAGGTATTAATCGCTTGAAAAATGCCCGTCCTGCAGATGAGTGAACACCGTTGGCTGCCAGTTATAAACTGGCACAGACGATCATCCGAGACCAGTGAGGTTTGATTCCGAGTCATTTGCTAATATTTAGAATGGCCTGATGCAAATGGCGGCACTGAAGGTACTACGCAATCGTTTTGCCGTTCAATGGCGGTTCCATTCCGTGCCATGGCGTCAACCTACAAGTGCCGTTGTCAACTCAAAGCTTCCTTGTTTCCCTTGGGTATCGTTACGCTCTCAGCTGCACCTGACAATCAGCGGCTTTATCTGATTAATACTGATCTTCGACATGCAAACCAACTTGAGGCAGGGCTGTGGTCCGACGGCATAAGTGACGACCCAAACAATCAGCGATACAGAGAAGCTGCAACTCGTGCACCACGAAGCCATTCGAGCCAGTCTTGTCTCCTGCTCTTCGTGAACTGCAGCAGAGTCCGCCATCCGGTCTCCTTTCCAGGTTAAATCGTCGTTATGAAGACCATCAACTTATCTTGGATCAAGGGGTCCTTGAGGACTGCTCTAGAATGAGAATTCAGATACTAAACGAACAGAGCCTTCGGATGGCAGTATGACATTGTGTGCCCCAGACTCGAACAGAAGAATCCAATACTATGCATCCAAAAAATCTACAAGGACGAAATTTCTCCGTTTTCTCCGTCAGGACTTCCGACCACCTGTGAATCCCCATGACTATCACATGAACTGTAAACCCTCAGTTCAGGTGGTATCCAACGTACTCATCTCTTTTGCTCGTCCAGAACCTAACCGTCTTCCCAGCCAATCCGCAAATAGATGCTCAATAAGCAGAGAGAACAACAAACTGGATGGATCGCAACCACTACTCATGTCATTGAGCGAGTAAACTGCACAACGAAAAATTCACCTACGATGCGAGCAACTCGACCCACGACGGTGTTTGAAGAAGCATACCATAAACTCAGCTACGTTTACGACGTTTGAAGGCCAATACAGTCGAGCATCCACATGTTGTAACTGCCCATTGCAATGGCAAGCCGAAACACAAAGTAAACGTCGAGTATGTTGTCAGAGTCACGGACAAGAAAAAAGGTCCATGAGTCGCCGCTCTGCGACAGTATGGTTGGCGAATGTTTGAGGAACCGTCGATTTTCCGCAACCTACAATGGATCTCGTTCAACCGGTAGACCCGCTTGACTGTAATGCACAGACAAACGGTTCTACCAGTTGAACGGAATCCGCCTCCCAACCTTCGATACACCGCAGCTCCCGTCTTCGTGCACTTATCAATCATGATTAATAGTCGACAGATTGGTATCCATGCGATGGTTTGTGGAGAAGAAAGAGATCTGCTTCTAGAGATGTGGGAGCGAGACGAACTGAGACGAAAGTCCTGTCAACTAGCAAATTTAGCAACGCTTCCATTGACCCAATAATTTAGAACAAACCAGGATTTCAACTGTGATGTTGTACTAATCTCCAATGACATTAACCCCCCCGCAATATCAGTGAAGATCCCAAAGATAGGGTAGATCTTGCGAGGAATCCGGGACTCATAGGATACAGGTCATGAATCTTGCTTCAAGGTTGAGGGGATCATTGGATCGTTAGCGGCGGGCTCTAATGAGCAACCAGCCGGCATCTGCATCTTGTTCTGCTGCATGGAGCTGGGATGGGGGTGAAGACGACTGCATTTCTGTGATCAGAGGTATCTAAAGGACGTCTGTGAGTGGACTGGGAGATGCAATGTGTCCTGTAGTTTTGTACTCCTACTGGGATCACAGAAGAGCGTCGAGTGGGGTCATTGATAGTTGGATTCAAGTTGGATTCAAGTTGGATTGCAACTAAATTCAGAGCGGAATTTGTTGTTGAATCGGCGAACGAATAGATCGATGGCAACCAGTGAGATAAGCCCCAAGTGCCAGTGAGCCTTGGAGTCGGATGAACTTCAAGTTATCAATTTGTCCCGGGATTTCTGTCTCATTTTCTCTCCATCCAGAAGTACTCAGGCTATGTATGCATACATCATGCGCAGAACATTAGATGACCGTAAACCTCGAACTGGCCATCGATGACATCCGCCGCAACTGCGGCACCAGCGATGACCTAGTGAGCGAATGCGCCGCCTCCTCGTGACACTGGTCTCACGAATGAGCTGAGGCCTACAAAATTGCCCCTTACCCCTCAGGGAAGCTTCCCACTCAAATGGCTACGCTTTTTAGGCTTCATCACATACGGGCGGGAAGGCAAACTCCCAAGTCACCCTAATGGTGAAGAAATTCCAAACTACACCGCCGATGAGTCAGAGACTTGCGAGAGCGTTCTTATTACTCATCGCAAGGCAAATGAGATGGCTCTCTTTGTGGTCGTGGTTGTCTTTCGTCTTTGTCCGCAGACCAACCTCGATTCCTCGACGTTCAAGCACTGGACGACCGAATGTTAGACGCCCTATCACACTCTAGTAACGTTTCACGACCGGACTTCAACCATGCCATAATCGCTCGCGATATCACCTGCATCATGACAAACGAACCTGTTTCACGGTGTAAACATGACATTTTTTCCCTCATGCCAAAGGCGATGATGTGCGTATATCGTCTGGCTTCAGTATTTGACGTCATACATCTTTTCTCTCCAGTTCATCAGGCGGCTCCTTCTCTACGCGGTGTTGCATGGGCTCACTGGACACGGGAAGGCGGCTTTCATTAAGGTCAGATCCTGCATATATTTCGTATCACACGACCGACAAATCAGACGAAGTGAAGCGAGGGCGCGAGCGGGGGGCAGAGGCAGAGGCGCAGAGACGATATCTCGGATTTCTTAATGTTCCTTTCGTCCCAGTAAGGGTTAGTACAGATACTTATGTGTCAATTATCAGGAAACCAGCGGCCGACGCAATGGATGTAGCTTGCATTTTTACTACTTGTTATGCTACCAGATTTTGGACACAAGTAATATATTCTGTTAACCAAAGACACACTATTGGTTAAAAGTTTATTGCAAAGGGCCGCAACTTCCTTTACTCCTTGCATCGTGCTACTGAAGCCTCTTCCGGCGACATCTGATAATTAACCCCGACCTCCTTCCTGCTTCATAAGCGTTTATGTTGGCAGATCACTTGTCGACAGATGAGCAGTGCATGGAGTTTGTGGTGAGAGCATATATCCATCATTCTCTTTCTAGGTACTAGTAGCGGATAAATTTTGCAGATCAAAAGAAAACGCAAACGACATGGTGTTGACCCACACCTTGTTGGATTCAATGTACATCCGTCATCCGAAGATATTGCCGCCTTCACCACATATGCTTCCCCTGCACAACCCCTTGATGCTTTCAAACCGCCTATAAACCACCTCTCTCTGCCAGTACCTGTGAACAATGCCGCGATAAATACACGTAATAAGAATCCACAGTCAGGGTTCGAGCCAATCAACACTACGACCATGCCACACAACGATAATATCGTCACAGTTGAACAGTTCCTCCGAAGCAACAACGTGCGATCGAAGCGTCGGCGGGTCTGTCTAGACAAGAACAACCACCCCTCCCCCTTGTATACGGACGAGATGTCTACATCTGATATTTCTGGAATTCTGTCTTCTTCTGGGTCTAGGAAGAGAATGGGAATATCTGCTCGACCGGCTTCAGCTGGAGTTTGGAAGGGCAAAACAGTTCGTCGACCGAAGTCCAAACTATTTACTGATCGCCTTGTTCGAGCCGCGATACTGTCTCATGTTGATACAGATCCTGACTTTCTGGATAAAGCTGAGGCATTCCATTTCCCTCCGCTCAAATTTGTCACCACGAATGGACTTGATTCCCCCGTCAGAAAGCCTCAACGATGGAGATTTGCAGATCCAAAGGATAAGCTCGCCCCATTCCGTCACGAGTTTTCCCTTACTCGTCAAGAATCTCAAGAAACGTCAGATCCCTGTCGTAAACCTGTGACGTGCTGGAGACCTTTGTTGAAGAGTGCCTGTGGAAACATTGTCCGGAGACATAAAAGTAAAAGATCACCCAGAGGCTGTGAGACCTCCCAGCAAACCAAATACCCTCCGCTGCGGTTTGTACCCATTGATGCCGTGGAAGTCTTAGTTTCAAACACCACAAAGTCAGTCAGTCAATCTCTCTCGCTATATATTACCCTTAGTCTGCTGGACTGTAGGTGTACCCCTACCAGTATTCTGAAGGGGTCAATACAGGACAGGGAATATTCTCTGGCACCGATATCTGTAAATCTTGTCACGTCAGACGACTCCGTATCAGGACCACCAGCAAAGAGGGTCCGGTTTTCCTCGCCCATCCCTCCAGAACAAGTTACAGAACATCTGATGGACCATCGAGCACTTCGAGGTATATCAGAGGAAATCGATAACACGTGGAGTGAATTGCCCATTGTCTCTGAACTATCTGATATGACTTCTCTCACCAGCCCTGTGACTCATTTTATGAATTGCTCGAACCTGCCTGCCTCTCAACCTTGTTCATCGGTTCTTCCTCCGATTGCTGTCCTCTCGGAACTAAAATCCTCTTTTACTGCGACTGATCACTCTGATGAAAACATAGATCAACTCGCATCAAGTCCTCTGGACTCCGCAAATTCCCTGAAATCTGAAAATATCAATTGCAAGAAGCCGCTGAAAACACTGGGCACATTTCTCGATCAATTTATGGAGACTGCTAGACAAGCGACTCAACTAGAAGAATCTGTTTCGTGTTCTGAGGCCAAGATCTCTCAAAGGGAATATTCGTGGAAACAGATCGATGTCCCTACTAGAAAGTGTTCAGACGCAAATGCTTCTTCCTTTTCCACTCGTCTCTCTGCAGCTGGCAATGAACTCCATCTGCGTCCTTCTCTTAGCCAAAATCGTCCTTTACGTCCTTTGACCTCACTTTCATTTACTGCATCGTCCGCTTCTGACAAGCGCCCTCGACGACATATCAGCCATCCTCTCAAACTCTCAAAATCGCAAATTTTTTGTTCTGCTCCTTCTGAACCCAAAGTCGCACCAGGTTTCCGGCGCTTGAAAACTGACCGCAGGCGTTCCGTCAACTCCGGTGGGTGACAAGGACCTGGTTCATGCATGAAACTGAAATGATGGATACGCACTGCTACAGTGGCAGCTTCGCAGAAGATAGCCAGCTGTCTCGAACCTGTCACGTCACGCAGTTCATCTCGACGGTCATCAACAGCCAAAGGGAAGAAAGATGCTACGAATATACATGGCGGCGGAGGCGACGAATATGACTGGAATAGTGGTTTGGATTCTTCTAGACTCGGTGCTCTGGACTTTTTTGCTGGGCTTTGAGATGTGCAACTGTGATATTGTGATCAGCAGCGGTAGGGACATAGGTGTTAGTATAACCTGTTTGATTTGCTACCAAGGAGTAGACCTTGGCCATAGTCCTAGAGCTCGCACGTCAACCAGTACACGTTCAAAAATTCGACCCATGATCTCACTTGTTTGTGTCACCACGTCCCAACGACTTTAGTTTTAAGGCTATTTAACTGGCATCCTCCATCAGTTGATTCAAAACAAATAATATATATATTGGTTTCTCCTATTTAACTGGCATTCTCTGCCAGTTAATTCAAAACAAATAATATATATATTGTTTTCTCCTATTTAACTGGCCTTCTCTGTCAGTTAATTAAGAACAAATAATATATATATTGTTTTGAACGGTGCTCAAGGCCGAGTAGTGCGTATATTATGCACTATCTACTGTCCCACGCAAGTTCTGTGGTGTAGCGCCTCCGAGCAGGACCGTCCAAACCCGATTGTCTATCGTGTATGACAGCGCTCGTCAAAGGTGAGAATTATGAGTGTCTTGCCGTAGTTGAACCGTGTGTTGTTGAGAAGAGGGATGAGCCAGTACTCGAGCCAGGCCTGGCGTAGGGCACGCTGGTGTTGCCAGTGTTCGGGAATAATATCACATTATGAGTTCCGCTCAGAAAGAACATACAGCGTCTGTCGTGAATTTTGATTACTCGGCCCTGGAGAAGACATGTCAAAGTATCTCATCAATTAATCACGTCAATCTCTAATCTCTAAACGTTAAACGGTCGGGGAGTAGCGGTCGTGGGAACAGTTTATTAGCCTCGTCCGAAGCCGACGGATGGCGCTCAAGTTTCGTGACTCACAGATTCATAGCATGTTTCGGAACGCTTTCTTGGGTCGGGACACTTTATGTAGTGACGACAAGTGGTCCAGAGGGAATATAAATTGCCACGAAAACTGGAATCAATAATAGAGTTTTAGTCAAAAATTCCGGGATGCACTGGGATCAAGCTACTATCATAGGTTCAAATTGTGAATGTGTCTTCGACCATAATCATGTTCACGAGGGCTAATTCGAAATTATGTGCTACCCTCGGTTCCGTACGTCGGGCGCACTGAAACTTGTAACTCACGGCTTCTCCAATGGACGAGCGCTCATGTCCTCCAGACCGGCTCAGCGAAATGCATCATGAACTTTCGTGGTAACCGTTTCATTCCATCTCGATATATATCTGTACAGCATTGATTTACTGAGCTTCTGACATTAAGTTCGCCACAGTTATCAGATGACTGGAGATGACGCAACCTTGGCTGACCTTCCTGGGGTCCTTTGTTATTCTGCTAGAATACAGGGTCTCTCCTGCCAGAACATGTCTCCTATTATATCGCAATGTAGCAGTTTCACCTTTGTGTGAGGTTTCTTGCCCTTGGATACTCTCTCAAGTCGATTGCTATCATCCTCCTCGCGTAGCAACACGCTACCTTTGCGGAATCTCGCTGGAAGTTCGTTGTAGTTTATTTTGAATCCAAACATAATCTCGTTCTTCTGCGCTGAGTTTGTTCCCTGTATGATATAATTTCAATCCATCAAGTTACTCTTATGAATGATAGAAGACGGGATTCGCACGCGGAGAGTCTCGTTTGCCTGTTGAGTTGTCTGCCCACCCTGCTGAACCAATGCCCAAAATGTAGTGTTGTACAGGTTATTTATATGGGCTGTATCACCATACTTGTTTCAGTTGCAACGCACGTCTTTTCGCATGAAGAAGAAATCACAACTCACTGTCTGCTTGTCTCCAGGAGAAGTAGTCTCTGATAGATTTCTCTGATGGATAGACCACAATGCGTCCGTCGAAAGATGGAGGATATTTTAACGCTGTGTCTGGCATGTGGGTTGACCAATTGAACACGTATGAGGACGTGAACAACGACGTCACGGTTGTAAGTATTTTTGATTGACGACGGCTGTATAGATCTGTAGATTTACGGAAGAGAAAGCTTATCGATATTGCATCAAGGCTTCGCGATATCCGCGAATGGAATTGCCGACCAACCTGAATTCATCCGATTCACCAAAGGCGAATACGATATCCTTGAATTCTTCCATTACAGATCGTGCAGCGGTGTCCATTAGCTGGAGAGCCCGTTCATCGTTGGGCTTTGTGAAGGCGTGATCATCAGAAAACCTTTTTTTGGTCATAGAGAAGCAATTAAGAGATAAAGGGCGCTTACCGATGAAACGAGTGACCGTCCAATCTGAGGACGATAAAGGATTCAGGGAGGATTGGATCTGGTAGCTCGAATTTGCGGACGTAGGCATACTTGGAGCCAGCCATCGTACTATGAGACCGTCGCCTGGCAAAGGGGTGGGTGAGTCAGACCTTCACACTGATCACATCGGGGATTGCCGACTGGTCTCGACTTGCCACGACCCGCCAGTGAAACTTGCTTGTTCTCTCTGTCTACTTTTGACCCAAAATTGCCTTTCATCTCTTCGACAACAAACAAGCATCTACCTTTTATAACAAACACACGTCATGTCGACTCCTACCAATCCTTCTTCTTACTCTTCTCCCTTCCGTCGTCGTACCTTAGGTCGAGCCCCTTCTCCTCCGACTTGGGCCTGTTATGAACAAATTCCATACGACGATGAATACAGTGATGAAAGTGCATCCGATGACGAGGATAATGATAACTCTTGTTCTGAAGATGATGAAGACTACGGGCATGTAGCTTTACATGGGGAAGAAAAGGAGGACAATGATGAATCTGCTCCTAACGACGACTTTGGCAGCTGTGCCCCCCGCTCTCCTCCCGATCAAGAAAATAGCAATACGGATGTCGACCATGGAGGGGACGCGGATAAGTCCACTACCGCCGATCTCGGCAATACTAAGAAGGACATCAAAGGGAAACAGAGAGCCATTGAACCAGAGCACGCAGCTGAAGGTGCTCCGCCCCCGCCGCCTCCCAAGAAACAGCCTCATGTTAGGAGACGCCGCCAGCAAACTCACACTCTCAGACCTATATTAACTATACAGAGAAGTCAAGGTTTTGTATGGAATCAGGTTAATCTCGTAATAATTTGCAAATTATCCAGGCGCGCTGATTCGCCCAATCTCTCTAGGACTTGTTCATCCCGCCATATATTAAAGACAGATGTCTGTTCTCTTTTTTACATCCTCTGCATTGCATTCAGCTCACCTTTATTATTATCTTGATTTCGTCGATTGAAACTTGTTTTCATTCAAAAACAACGGTAAAACAGACATAGCATCCACATCTCCCCCAAATTCGACAGGTTTTATCTCATCCTCCGCCTCATCCACGAACTCCTTCCCGGATTATGAAGTAGACGTTGTAGAGATCCGCGTGGACGAAGAATACTTGAACGGAATTATACCTTAACTTCTTTCATCGTTTGCTTAATCGTTTTCGAGGGTTTACATTAGTTTTTAGAAACGTTTTGTTTTCGATAACAGTTTACACGTCCCGTATCTTTTCGTTTCCGCTTTCTATCCGAGTTCCCTTTGTCTACTGAATAATTGATACAATCTCTTTAGCTATGCTCGTTGGTGTAGAGAGTGAGGCTAGTCTTTATTGCAGTATTCGACACGTTCGTGGCGTATTATTTCTCACCCTTGCTCATCCAGATGTCATCTAGCTTCTTCTCACCACTTGAGTGAACGACCCATACCAAGAGCTTGCATCTACTCATAAACTTCGGGCCAGATGCATAACTGGTATAATCACCGTTCACAAAAAAGGATTCGGGGTACAATGTACAAGTCCTTCTAAGGGATGTTCAAACCGTAGCCAACAGTGCATCTTCCACTTCTTTCATTCTTTCTCTTTCCTTCTCCTTTTCTCTCTGCTTCTCCTTCACTAGCTCCGTTTCTCTGGTGAGCACGTAAGAGGGCGTGACATTAGGCTTGTAATCCAGATGGCGCTTGACGTAGAAGCACATGTATGCTGAGGATTTTAGACACTGTGCTAGCGATGAAGGCGTGACTCTGTAAACAAAGATTATTAAATACAGGGACAAATTTGGACACCTCGCACTCACTTATCATCATCGAAACGATACCACTGGAGAACAACAAATAAATGCCAGGTTATGATTATATCAATTATACAACATTACAAGTACCCACCTCGTCCTGAAAACGCGCAAAATTGGTATAATGACCATTGTCGATCTGCCCTTCATGACATATCACAGCGAAAAGCTCATATTCATAGAGTGCCTCCGGCCCTGGATACCTATAAAAATGTTCGTGAGTATGCGATATAAGCCTGGCGGTTAACAAACATACGCAAAACGATTATCACTCCCTGTCATGACCCCAGGCTTTGCTCCTTTGCCTTTGGTGACGGCCTTGTTTCCGACGACGTACGTAGTGTAGGGTGCCATATTGATCTTTGCTGGGAACCGTACACGAGCTTCGATCTTTCGGGCTGCCGATCTGTCTGCCGAGCGATGCTCAAACCGCTACAAAAGCTACAGACTTGGCTTTTTTCTACAGAGGAATCGAGTCTTACCTTGAATTGAATACTTAGGACGGGAGGTAGTTTTCTTATACTCAGGCGCTTAGTTGCCTCCTACAGATTTGATTCCAGGTCGATTCAGAGTCTGAGGATTATAATACTCACGTGCGAGGTTTGTCTACACTTGCTGCAACTATACTCCTTCGAAGCCAATGTTTCAGGCTGAGTGTATCTGGTCATAACTTAGTTATATGGTCCGGGTATCAGAAAGGTCATACAATACCTTCGCAAACAAGATGCGAGAGTATTCTCAACACCTGATTCACTGTCCTCACCTTCCAGCTCGAGACTGATGTCTAGCATTGGGTCCACGGTCGTTGTAACATTCCCGCATCTTTCGCACTTCACCTCACTCTGCAATTGACCGGAAAAGGTGTTATGAATGATACAGTCGCAAGAAACACTGGTCGATCCTCGACATGTGGCGTGAATTTGGTTTAGCGCGGTAATGAAAAACTCGTGGGCGTCCTGCTGAGCGTATCCGGCCAATTCGGAAGAGGCCCTCCACGTAGTCGCCAAAAATGTCAAGGGACCATATGGCGTGGCCTCTCCTGAGTAAACTTCAGAAAATAGAATGTCCATCTCGCAACAGGTACAATCTTTTAGTTTGCACGATTTAAGGTTATGCTTGTCGCTCAAGAAATAGTTGCGTAGAAGCGGATTGTGGACGAAGCTTTGAAGAACCACGTTGAGAAAACAAGTTTGGCCAAGGTTGAGAAGCCCTCGACGGCCTTTTTTCACGATCACTTCAATTAGTGTCATTGTACAGCGAGCAAGGAACACACCTTGACAAGGGATAGGAACGGCATCTTCGAGGACAGATATTTCTTTCTCGTTCGGAATCCAAGGTTGGTAAGCTTCTCGGCCCTTCTTGGTCACTATAAGAGCTCGTTACTACAATAGCTAAGGTAGACGATCAATACAGCACACACCTTGAAACTTGCTCTCCTTCTCTTCTGCTTTCAAAACAGTCAAAGAAAACACCTTCTCCGTAACAGAATCGATGATGAAATCCTCGCATTCTGAACAGAAGACTCGACCGGTCTTGACATCAGAGCCTGCAACACAATTAGTTCGGTCAAAACCGTAGAAAGTTGTAACTGACAAAATCCGTGACCACTATTCCTGAGGTGATTGGTTATATGGTCTTCCGTCCAACAACCGGAAAATGAACACTGAAGGCATACGAAAGGGCGCGCGAGTGTCAAACCGCAGGAACCACACGAAGGTGCAGACAGCTGTACGAAATTGAGAACTGGCCATTCAAATCTTCAAGGTAGATGTGACCTTTCTACGCTTGCTGGGATGGATAGCTTCTTGGGTCCGTTGAAAACTCCAAGCAACGGATGTCTCGTACTTCTTCAAGACGTTAGTCTTCTCAGACTCGGACGCAAAGAGTTGAGTTAAATGAGAGCACATTTCGATGGCGTTGGACTCTGCCATAACGAGGGAATCGTCCTTGTCCAGTCAGGGCGCTCAGGGAGGAGAAAAGAATTCGCTCAGTGAATCGAAGGAGAAGCCTGGACGAGAGATGACAAGTCGGAAATAGACGCGAGGCTAGTTCTTGTAGTAAAAAGCCTATCTTTTACTTGCCATTTCATGTGTGTGTTCAATGGTACCGGACAGTGAACATATCCCAAGAACGAGGTGGTGGAACGCGACGAGATGTTGAACAGTTTCCAAACTTCGGAATCTTCAGAGTTACTCCGCTACTGAAGTCGTGACCTCAGACACCGACGCGATACATGGAATTCTTTTCTTCTCTATTTTCCTCTTGTTTCCCTTTACGATCTACTACTGGGAACTTGGACAATCCAGATCCACCTCAGAACACAAAGACTAAACACTCATGCGTGTTTTGTAATGTTACTCGTGAAAAAGGATTTAACATAGTATGGGAGGTGAGAAGTGATTGTCGATAGAACACTTGTGCGCGGTTGCTCCAATGGTTCTATATACTGCCTACAGAACGACGAATTTGTCGTGTTCACAGACCGCAGCCCAGTAGCAGATCATCATTTATTACTCACACCCAAGGCTCACATATGTGCGTCTATCTCCCATGTCATTCTCCACATTGTGAAGTCCCATTTTTTCATATTCCGGTAGCCAGTGTCAAGTCTTTAACTCAGTCAGATGTGCCACTTGGTGCGCAACACTCCCAGTCCATTAATATTCCAAGTTTAATCTGCCATTCAGTCCAGTCCATGGAAACGATAGGGCATCAGGTCCTGGATAGCCTAGATGTACCCCCGGAAATGAGACAGTACGCAATATAGGAAGCTTATCCCCACCCTAACTGAATCATTTCACATACAGATTAGGATTTCACATACCCCCCTTCACTTCTATCGCCCACTTACACTTGCACATTCTTGGCTTACCATACCGGTCTTTCTTGGGACGAGCCATGTTCCCGCTCTCTCCAGGACGAAGTGGCCGTTTCAAAGGATTTAGCTGGTTTGCTCAGGTCGAGCAAGCAATCCAGATCCTCCAACAAGGAAAACGCATAGGAGTTCTACCTTGTTGATCCCGTCCACCCGAATACTTGAAGGTCTCTTGCCCTTGATTCAGATCATCCTGCTGCAACACAGGCTGGCTATAACCATATATCCGCTCTTCAAGACTTCATCTGATACATCATCATCTACTTTGCTTCCTGATCCACTATTTCAATCAACTCGGTTCCTGGATATCCTGGTTCGTTGCTGTTCGGAAAACCCGCACTCCTCCCCCTAGTTCAGACTCCATAGCAACAATCCATGTGCATCTGATCTTGGCATACACCCTAATATCCTTGAATAATATATATATATATCGCACTCTCCACTTCACTTCAATTGTTATGCTTCGAGGCTCGTGGCTTTTCGGGACAATCAACTTCAGACGCTTATAACTTCTTGTACACCCCCAATTATACACATGTCATAGAATAGAAATTCTCGTTGTCAAGCAACAAATTCGCTTCGTATGCTATGTATGTAGACTAGAACTCCATTCTCAAGAAAGATTAGAGCTTGTGGCTAAGTCCAAATATGCAAATCGATGAGTGAAAAAAAATATGAAATGAGAAATGCTGTGACAGAACAAATCGATGGCGTGGTAGTAGCAGTGATTATAAGGTATTCTGAAAGAAGGGATCGACGAGTGAGGGCTTGATGCCCAATGTCTATACACACAAGATGGTAGTGAAGGTAAAACTGCAGACAAAGTGCAGGTATTATCAACCACGAAAGTCCAAAGAATGCGAGAGCAATAGATAACATCAGAAAGAGTTTGCCATCCATTAGGATCCATGTTTCCCACGAATTTCACATGTCCCACCGGCTATCTATTAAATCCATAAGCTTCATTTGGTCCTGGAGACTGCCTTCCTGGGACAGGGGCTCCCCCATATCCGACAGGTCCACGCATGGCACCATACGGCCCAGGAGATTGTCGTCCTACGGAAGGCGAGGGGGACTCCCGACCCGATAGACCAAGTTGAGGGCCAGGACTTCGAGCACGGGATCCAGGTGGGATTTGTGTCATAGGGATAACCTCATGTGTGCCAGGGTTGTCAAGGAAAGTAGGCGGGACGGGGCCAGGATATGGATCATAGTAACCTCCTGCATTAGGATCATCCCGATACTGCTGCGGTTGGTTCGGGTTGAGGTGAGGGAGCGGCGGTACGGCGTATGGATCTGCTGCGTATAGGTCTACCTGGGACTGAGATGCAGTACCAATCGAGGCCGCATATCCGCCATTCAAACTACCGCCACGAGTAAGACTGACTTCAGACGAGAAACCGGCACCGCCGGTTGGGTTTGTAGGAAGCGCGTGGTTGTCGTGGTTGAGCTCTGGCCATTTTATGGCTTCATCTAAAGCCTGTTTTCAGAAGCTTTCCAAAGAAAAATTGAATATTACGAACTATCGTCAAATTTATCCGAGAACCGTTTGCGGGTAAACTTCCAAATGACAAAGGCAAGGATACCAATGAGCGCAATACCACCTGCTACCGACAGTCCGATGATAGATCCAGTACTAAGACTAGAGCTGTCACCGGAACTTTTGCCAGTGTCTGTCGAAGAAGAACTGGAGGGACTGGCGACACTCGAAGAGGAAGATGCAGAGAAAGGAACTGTGGTTATTTCCGTTATTGTCTGACCTTGGGCATTTGTGGTTTCAACTTGAGACGGGGTTCCTGTTGGGGTTGTTGGACTGGGAGGGGTGGATGTGGTCGATGTTGTTGTAGGTGTTGTACCGGTATCGGAAGTTCTTGACGTTGGTGGTGGTGACGATGAGGTTGAGGTTGACGACGTAGTCGTGGTTGTTGTGGTGTCAGGAGTTGTGGTGGGCGTTGAAGAGGGAACTTGAGAGGGTGGCGAGCTGGTGGTGGTTATGGGAGTCTGTGACGATGCGGTATTTGTATCGCTCTGGCTAAGCAATTGACGAGGAGCCACGTCGCCAAAATGGTGTTCACCATGAATTGACTGGTATTGCGGTGCAAAGACAAAAAAGAGAATGCAGGACGTCAGGATCAGAAGAGGTAGACATCGTCCCAGTGACAACCCCATGGACATGCTATTGGCGCAAGGCGTGAAATACGTTCGAACGTCGGACCTCCGTAGTGTTCGTTATTGTATCGTCGATGGCGCCGTCGAGCGTATCTCTGTGTCGTTTGCCCCGTTGATGCGAGGCGAAGGGCAGTACGAGTGGTAAAATAAAAGATGAAAAGAAACGCGGTTGAATGCTTCCAGGGTCAACTCATCACGCAGTCGTTTGCGGCCACCGATATCGATCAATCTCCGAGGCTCGGTGATCGCATACATTCAGTAGCTTACATACAGTGTGGGACCACTAACTCTCGGCAAGGATACATATGGCGGTACTAGTCTAGAGATCTCCTCTCAAGCAGCTTGGTGATTTCCCGACGCTCCTGCAGCCATTGTTCAAAAGTCTCCTCTCCCGCAGAGTCCTTTACCTCAATCAGATAGTTGGCGAATACAATCAGCATCCCGTATCGATATCTGCTACTTGATTAGATATATTCCCGACGCCCATCAAGGACGAGCTTACAGGTAGTTCACGCCCAGGCTTGTAAGCTTCCTTTGTTTGCTACTCCCCTTCTCGCACGCCTCGACCTTGAGCTTGTAACTGGCAACGTCTCAGAAACAACGCACGTTAAAGAACAAAGAACACAAACTCGTAAATTGCCTTGCGCAGATTCTGCACATCTTGCATCAGATCGACCGCTCGGTCGGTTAACCGTTTTGCGATCTTTCCGTGAGATAAAACGCCAACAAGCTGCAGGATCGTTTTAAACTCTCCTGTTTTTTAGGGGACGGCGTCAGTGCCTTATGATCTGGTCAATTATGATCGCTCACCTTGCATATAAGCCTCCTCTTCGGAAGGGCCATCTAGCATGTCATAGGTTGGTGATACCAGATCTTCTTCCAATTCTGTGCTATTTTGTTCTTCACTTCCTGTCCAATTATCTGTTGTCGCTATGAGACAAGCAGTTACCATTCCAGTAGTAGTCCTTCCTCGACCCATTTGACAGTTGAAGACAAAGTCTGCACTTTGTGCTAATCCCGCTCTGACCCTGTCCAGCAGTTGCGAAAACACTCCAGGCAAAGGTGCTTGTTCATCGGTCTTGAAAAAATATCAGTTTCTATACATACACATGCCGCAGTAGACGCGATACGTACGATCGCGACCCGCCCGTAATTGATCTAGCGAACATCATAAGCAGACAGTAAACACCGCTCATACACAAATATCACCTTGAAACCCTCTTTAGCCATCAGATCAAACACTTCCCTCGGCGTCATCACATCCTCTTCAGATACTGTTTCCCATATGGGGACCAGAGAAAATACTCCAGGCCGTTCTTCGACTTCGTCGTGCAAGAGAATTCTGCCGTTACCGGCTCTAACTTCTTGAAGAACGTCCATTTGAAAGTTCTTCTCCACTGCTTCAACCACGCCCGTGGTGACACCTGTAGCCCTGCACGAGTGTTTCAGTGTTCAAAGACAATCTCAGTTAAGATGACACTCACTCCATGTTCTCCAATGGTTTGTCAACGATACGGAGTACGTGAGGTCGTCCTGCGATGTAAATCACGGGCTCCTGATCGAAACTTCCGTAAATCACGATATTTGAAGGCGAGAATTGACACCAACCTCTCTTAGAGATGTCCAAAATATAGTGTTCTTTCCTTCCGGGTGAGCATCCATTCGCATCAATGCTCGTCTCAATCTTACGTGAAACTCATGAGAATGGAACGAAGCAGTTATGCTTGAACAAAAAAAGCGTACCCTTGAACAGTTGGCATGCCACTAAATTGAACGATGTCATCAGCAATAGGTCCGACTGACAAAAATTGCAAACCTTCCGCAAACAGCCTGGCCATCAAGGCTATCTGGTATAAAATCCGAGCTATCTGTCGGGGAGGAAGAAGTAGATCGTATGGGACGAGGTGTTAGTGAGACCCTTCGGAAGTTTGGGGATCCTTCAATTCGTCTATGAGCAGGCATGTCAGTTGTGTGGAGTACACAATCACAGCCTTGGAATGGCTTACTCGGGCAATGACATCTTTTGTAGATTAGAAAAGAAATCGCTCTTCAATATAGTTGATGCAGATAGTACGGTTCCTGTACGATGGGTGACCACTTGCATGACCTCGTCGGGCAATGCAACACCATCCACCAATTCCGCGCGTTCGAGAGGCTTCAACGCATTTAAGCCATCTACGATCAGTTCCTTTTCGAACGTCTTCAAGACTAAGTAATTCGTAAAGACGAGTAAGACATGGTATGTCTAAATAAAGGCTGAGATTGGCACAGACCTGGCCGATCCTTGACAAAAGTTTCAAAAGGTTCGAAAGATCGCATAATATCGGGCTGAATTGATTGAAGGTACGCTTGGAACACAATCAGCTCGAAGTATCGTCTCAGGTGTTGTAAACCTAATAAATACGAATGAATGTGACGAATTATTTTATAGACACGATAACCAACCTTTTGAGGCGTAAATCTTCCTTTGTCGTTCGTCGGTGGCTTGCTCTGCCTGCGCACGAGCTTCTTCGATAGAATCTCTTAAATTGAAAGATTCGGAACACTGATCAATCGCATCGTCCACTGCGGTCTTTACTGCTGGTCCTTTTCGCACGACGCGGAGGACATCTGTCAAGAATGCCAATCGTTCACCGATCACCAGAATCATCTGGAAAGCACTCACTGTTGATGACCTGATACGAGTGGCGCTTGGATGTAGACTTCTGGGAGAAAGAAGCATCCGAAGCTGTAAAGGAGAAAGACATCGAACGCTTCTGGATCCTAGGTGATGTGGGCGCTGACGGAGTCCAACGATTTTCCAGCCACCGCTGAATTAGCACCAGTATGATCTTTCCAAGACGTCAACGTTCGACAATGAAGACATTCACTTCAAAAGACATACTGATGTCAGTGTACTCCTTCCCATCCCGAGCTGACAATTCAAGACGATTGGGGTATTGGTCGCATTAGTACGGATTACTACACCCATCAACTCGCTGAAATCTGAAAAATCAGGAACGCGCTCCGCAGTTATGGGTATACGAGCGTAATGAAGTTCTACTTCATTGTCAAGAAACCTGCGAGCAGCCATTGTTTCTTTGGGGGCGAAAACATTCTCGCTCTCAACTTCCTCCCAAACCGGTATCACAGAACCATCAGGCGTTTCTGTGTGCAGTAGTAGTCTAAGAACACAGTAAGTGAGATCTGAAGAGTAATCTGGACATCGTCATACCTCCCACCAAATGCCTTCAACTCTGCAATAACATCATCCTTCAGTCTCTCTTCCAAAACTTCCAACCTCGACGCCGAGATTCCGCCATAATCTTGCACAAGGTTTTTCAATTAGAAGAAGATTATGCTAAGGGCAAGGTGAAGCATACCTTTCATATTACGAAGCGAAAATCTTTCTCTTCTTAGGCAGTATGGCTCCGAGTTCACATACACGATCGGCTCCTCCCTCAATGTGATCCACATGATCCGATCCGTAGATGGATGAGCAGCCCTCACGCGTCTGACTACTTCATCGATAGCCTCGAGTGTAGGTTGACCAAGGGCGTAGATTTTCGTTCCTGGTATGTTGCGGAAATTGATTGCACCGCGGACTTCATTTGCAAGATGGTGAGATTGACGGCGCCACTGGTCGGATTTGAGTAGAGTCCTAGAGCAAAGATGTTGATAAAACTGATTGCAACAAATCGAGAAACCACAAAAAATACCCATCACGAAGGATGATCCCACTTCGATTCTAGGTACAACGGAAGGTCAGTATATGACTCCTCCGCAAGAAGAAAACGAAAAGGGATACCTTAATTACATGATCCGAGTACTCGTCGCCCAAAATCTGACCGCCAGTCAAAGCTACATCATTCCTCTGCGCCGGTTCGAGCGCCCGACTATCAGAACCAGACTTTGACAACAAGGATAAATCATTAATGGGCGCGAAGATGTTCAATCGAGAACCATAGGTTTTTCTCAAGAATGTGACCTGACTATTACAAGGCAATGAAAAACGGTGGCAATGGTAGTCATAGATATCAAGACATACTTCCAGATCTCTGTTCTCGCCTACACGTCGAATAAAGATCAAGCCGAAGCGCAGAATAGACAAATGCACGTACTTGGAGCCAATCGAAGAAGGTCTGGCTAAAGTCACTCTGCGATTCTACATAGCTTGCAAAGGCAATCATGAAGAAACTATAGAGCTTTGACATCAGTAATAGCGTTATGAAAATTAGGCTCGCAACTTGCTATTTCTCCATTGCCTTGACTGCCTTGTTCAAGTAATCTTCCCTTTCTGAATCGTTCATGGTCGTCGTCAATGAGTATTTCACCCGATTTCTGAAGATATCCTCTCGTAGATTCGTAACGTGATCACCTGTGTCGATATGAGCAATACAACTTCTTGATCACAAAACCATGAAACCCACACGCATCGATGATCCTGTCAACAAGCTTCTTAGCTTCGACACCATGATCCAAGCAGCCTAGTAAACTCAAAATAGGACCATAGTTGCCTGAATATCCTTTACGCAAGTTGTCAAGCAGCAAGGGTTGTGTGAGAAGCATTTCAATTACTGAATTTGAGTTGGGTCTTTCTAAAGCTGAAAAAGGATGAGACGCAAAAATGGTCAAATGACTGAAGTGAATACTTTGTTGCATGATGTATGTGATACGTAGAAGAGACTTGTTTAGAGTTTGTTGGGCATTCGCCTGTTCAAGCGCTTGAGCAATCTTGTTTTCTGGTGACTGAGTGGGAAGCTGTCAGAATGCTTCATTGAGCTAATGAGCACATACTAAAGCTGAAACCTGAATGAGAGGGAAGTGAGAAGAAATTTGACTGCGAAACACCAAAATATACTCTATGAGTTGACCGCGACGCGTATGGATCTTCCATTCCACGCTTTATAAGCTGCTTCCTTCGAACCAGGGACATGGCAACCATGGCAAATGTAGTTCGAACAGCTCCCATACCGCAATTGAATATTAGAGCCGTCCGAAGAGGATCTGTATCTTTGATTATACGTAGGTATGCATCAAGGTAGTTGTCCTAATTTTTATTCAGCGAGGGATTAGAGGAAGATCGATGTGCTTACTTCGATGAGACGATCCGGAGATATGGGTATACTGGATAATGTGTTAATAAATGTCTTCTTTTGAGAAGCAGTTATACTAATACCGGTGATACTGAAGAACAGTTGAAAGAGTAAGTTTATATGAAAGGCAAGGAGACGTACCTCGACGTTCCAACCTTCTCTTCGCATATGGTCAAACAGTTCTCGAGGCGTTTTAACACTCTCGCCATCCACGGCAGTCCAGGTAGGTAATATTGCACCCTCCCCATTATCGACGGCTATATAAATGGCTCAAAAGCTACATTCTTTTACACACAACTCTCTAACGCACCAATTTCGTTGTGAGTCAGAAGTAGCCCCTCGTGCCTGTTCTCCTGTCAGATTTAGATGATGCGCAAGTATCGAAACACTTGCTTAGCGGATTCTTGCAGGATATCATTCTTCAGACGTTGTTCGATCGCTTCCAAGTTTTCTGTTCGATCTGAAAGGTTCAGTGGACTCTTAGGCTCTGCAGCATCTCGCAATACAAATGGTCGTCCGGATATATATACTGTGATTAATGTTAGTCTGTTACTCACTTTCTTGGCAGTACGCGAACCTGACCTACTGGCTCCTCCCGAGTGCAAAACCAAATGCATTTAGTAGGGTTGGAGACATTTGGACGAGCTCTGAGTACAGATAGAATTGCTCGTAAACCCGGAGTGCGCGGTTGTGCGACGCCAAATACATTTAGATTTCCCTGTCTGGGGCTTCTAAAATTTGGGGCCCCCTGAACATTCAAGTCAAGATCGAGTGCTCTACCTGTCAGCAGAAAACGTTAGTAGATGCTTGTAATAAATCTATTCCTAATGGGTCCGATATTATCGTTACAGCGGTGATTTTCTGACATGAAAGGGACTGCTGGTACACCGTCCTTATGCGATGAGAGACAACCATAGTATTTCACGACATTTGATTTGTATCACCCATGCAATCGCGACCTCATCTTTTCGAATCGGATGCATCGTGGTAGCGACGGTGCAGCTACTTCTTTCGTTTATCTGGATCTGAAAGCACAGCTCACCGGACGGATAATGATCTGTCTTGAGAATAGAACCACGAGAAAGGACACTCCCGTTTCTCGATTTAACGACCGACGATGTACAACGTTGAAGAGTTGGCATTATATCAAGATGTACAGCTAGTATGTCCTCCCTTTGAGATAGAAGAGAGGGAGAGGGACGAGTCTCAGTCTTTCCCAAAGATTTGATGTTAGAAGGGGTATCAAGACTTTGGTCTGCGTGTGGTAGGAGCACAGGAGGCGCAGATAACGCACGTCCTTCCTGCATAGAGATTCTGAGTTGAAGATGATGTTCCATGATTCGTGCCAAAAGTTTTAGACAACGGGAGGGAAGAGGAAAGCCAACAAGGCAAGGAAATTACCAAATACGTTTATTCTTATTTTCTTCATTTCCCCCTCCCTACGCTGTGCGCGGGAAGATGATTCGTCTAACGTTTGCCTATTATTGTTCTGGCCATGGCTACGGTCATGCTACTCGGGTTTCTGCTTTCGCCACCGTTCTTTTGTCTCTCAATCCCCGTCCCATCGTATACATTATCTCATCGGCACCGAAGCACGTATTTTCAGAATGCATCACCGCTGGTGCCCTGTACCGCTACGCAGAGATAGACCCAGTCATTGTGCAGCCATTGGCGTGAGAGGACGAAATCCAACCTTCAGCTTGTACGATCGTTTACAGTTATGGCAGATATCGAGTAGATCGACTCAAGAGCGTTCAAGCATTGGAATCCTTCTTAGAGGAGAAAGATGCGAAGGTTGAGCAGGAAGTCAATTGGTTAAAGCATATTCAGGCTGATTGTGTCTTGAGCGATGCGGCTTTCTTGGGCTGGTAAGCGCCCCTCTTTTACATCCAATAACGATCTGATACTGTGGTGATAGTTTATCAGCGAAGAAGGCGAACATCCCGTCTGCTCTGATCACCAACTTCACGTTTGACGCGGTTTTCAGCTTTCTGTCGACGCCCTTCGTTGATGAAACCCCACAGCTGCTACATCCTGATGTCTCTGAAACCACGATGCATCAAGATTTCCTTCCAGTTGATGTACCTATATCCAGAGGAAGACTCTCTCCTCTTGTAGATCAAGTTCATGATGGCTTTCGTTGCGCTGATCTTCTCCTTCTCCTTCCTGGCTCGATACCTATACCATCATTCGCTGTTACACCGGAACTCCCATCAGCTGACTGGGTCAACCTCGAAACCCGTTCTTTTCGCCCGCAAGTCATTGCTCATCTGTTACAAGACCCATCGACATATGTTATTCATCCATCTATGGCCTTCCCGACTTTGATCCAACCACCAAAGAGATCAGTTGTACCTTCTCCGCTCTTAGTCCGTCCATCTAATCAATCAGTATACGAATTTGCTGGTCGTTCGAAACTTTTGTCCTCTCTTGAAATTCCAATTAATCGACATGATCCAGAGAACACGCGGGTCTTAGTAGTTTCCTTTGGTGGTCAGGTCTTTCACACACCACGGAGCCGTACCCCAAGTAGATCAACTACGCCGGCTCGAACAGCCCAACATACCCCAAGATCGTCCATCACTCGTTTGGAGGAATTTACTATAACATCTGCAGGCGTTTTATATGATCAAACGTTGTCCTCGACAGAGTGTAACGACCATTCCGATTCGAGGATCCAATTTGATCCTGCTGCTTTGACTGTCGCCCTCAAACATTCCCAAGCCGATACGGATGCTGGTCCAACTTCATCTCGAGTTGCAGTCAAAGAACAGTTCACCTCTCCTCGCATCACAACAGATTTACATATCTGGGTTCCAGGCGCTCCGCCTGCGGCCAAGGTCGAATCTCCATTCCTTCCTTCCTTTCCAACATTCACGACGACTCCGCCAACCCCCGAAATAAATGCACACCTGGAAAACCCACTTGAACAATTGGCAGCGCCTCGACTACTACCAGACGAATCTTGGATCGCCGTCATTTGTGGTGCATCAAGAGATGACCAAGAAGAGGATCTCCCAGATAACTTCTATATAGCTCCTAAAGATGTGTACATGCCCGACCTAACTGCGATCGCGGACGTTCTGCTGGGAAAGCTCGTAAGCCTTTCTCCCTGTAAACTCGTATAGGACGTAACTTTCTCTTCAAGGGTTACGGAGGAGTCTCCGAATGTCTCGAGTCGTGCACTCCTTTTGTTTACGGTTAGCATATCTCCATAAGTCGAGCCTTCTATTCTGTGACAGGCTTAATTACATTTCATTTGTACTTATCTTGCAGTCCCCCGTCCACTATTCATCGAAGAACATGGATTACGTCTTCTCTTGGAACGCCAAGGTGTGGGTGTAGAGTTATCTCGGGCGTCATATGAAGCTGGTGACTGGGCAGATGCAATTCATTGTGCATGGTATCGAGGAAGGGAAGCCAAGTCACGCAGAAGACGCGAAGCAGACACCGGAACAAGACATTTGCAAGTCCAACTGATGGCACAAAATGTCGTGGACTGGGTCACTGATTGGAAGCAGGCTGTCTTAAGTTAATCCTGGTCCTTGTGAATCAAGGCAGTTGGAACGTTACCGCGTTATTTTATTCTCTAACATTTTATCGATCGCTGAAAGAAATACAAACAATAATCATAAATAGAGTGATAGTATGCATCAAGTCGTTAATTAAAGCGGAAGAGTCCGTGCTCAGAGTAGAACGTAAGTGAGTGACTCGGACAGCAAGTTCAACATCCAAATGGCATCATAACAGGCAGGTGTAGGCACAAGAAAAAAGATTAACAATCAGATTGAGCAGTCGGAAAAGTGAGGGTTTTGAGGGCTTTACTGAATCATTGCCGAGATCATTATTCAAGAGGCGCACAAAGATCGGATATATTTCTGGTAAAAGAGACCCCTGGATGATGAGAGTTCATTTAAGCAAATACGTTATATAACCTAACGAGCTTGCCAATGACACTTAATCATCCCGCCTCTCGTCAAATGTCTGGAGAGATATAATTTAGATTAGCACGAGGTGAAGATAACTGAACTCATTTCAGAGAAGTAGCCTATCCCATTAACGTTAGCTTGGCGCACAAATGTGTTAATGAAATGCAGGTTTTGGTATGGTATAGCAGCAGACGAGTGACTATTAGTACTCCAACTACTGGGGTCCGGTGAGTGCTGCGCTTAAAGTTCTGAGAAGCAAATGTCAAGGCAAAAAGAAAGAGCATACCGGCGAAGGCCACTGGCAGCCGGTCAGTGATGTACGTCTATGGCTGATCGGTCAATGTCCCAGAACCCCGGTCAGTCCTTGAGCATTAAAAATATCACTTTGTTAAAGAATTTCCGAGTTCATTGGGAAGTAGTACTGACATAGTATTGCCAAACACTACGGGTGTATGCCGTGTACCCTGCGCAAAGAATAAATTATAACAAAAACATTCCATCAAACCTAAATTTACGCCTTGGGCTTCGTTTTGCGGTCTAAATAATCGCACCTTTATCTGAGGCGGAAACAAGCTACAATGATGAAATCGACCGCTCGACATGCGATCGTTACCTATTTTAGCTAAAGGGTTTGGGTCGTGGGAAACGATCCAGCAACGACGTGCAGCGTCAAGAACAAGCTCACAAATCATGGGTCAACATTGAGACAATGAACTCCACGGAGAAGTGTATTACCTGAGCAAGTTGTACATTATGATGATAAAGCTTTTCTTCCATAACTTGTTTGAGAACCCGAAGGGCGAGAAGCTGAGCTTCTAGCAGTGAGAGTTGCTGAGAGATGAAATGGTGATTGGCGACGCCTAACATATGAATTACGACATACAGAGTGCCACTTATCCTGCAATTCCGCCTGCGGAGCTTCTGAGCCTGATCCAATAGCTTTCACCTCGTATCGCATGAACGTGTCAAATGGATCTGTGTGGAACCTGATGAAGCAGACGTCAAGATCTTATGACTCCAAGAGATAGAAATCGAAACTAACAGCTGTGGACCCTTCTTATCTGCGCCTGCAATCAACACCAAAAGGTCTACTCATCATGGCATCCTCATCGTACACACTCTCCCCAAACCGTAAAGCGAGAACACATACTGCCTGGGTTACACTCTCGACCTTGATATTTTCTTCGTAGGTGAAGTTATGGTTTTGAGCTGTAACTCGAGCGTGATCACTCATGGTCTGAGCGTCTGCCGTCAACCCAGACATTGCGCAACCCAGATGCTTGTCGATTTCCATAATCTTTTCGATTCAAGATGATTCAAGGAGAGGCGATTGAACTCATTGTTCTATGCCGAGGACAACCCATGTTGTGTTCGGACGCCTACCGTGGTGGATCCGAGCTAAGGAAAGTAGAGAGTCAGCGTAAGCTCCGCTAGAATATAGAAAAAAGGGGGATACTTTGATAGCTTTGATAGCACATCTTACTAGAATGAATGGTTGAACAAAGTCTCCATAGACGTATACCACAAATTCGTTGCTAATCGTCCGGGTAAGCACAACTACTGACCTTCCTTTTTCGGATGGCACTTGCCGGCGATGCCGAATGATCTTTGATGAACACAACGTATGGCATCGAGGAAATTTGGGGCAGGACGTGTCTACTTCCTCTAGTATAGAAAGCCTTTCCGCCTCCTAATCGACTTCACAGCTGTTGATCAACAGCGGAGCCTTCGATGACGACTTGTATTTCTACTCATCCGAGTTAATTTTTACTCGGAAGAGACCCGCAGATTAAATAGACGTACCTCCAAGACTTCCGGGAATTCGGTAAAGGCGGGATGAGAGACAGAGACTGCCGTGGCGAACCCTTGGCAGGCAATATTGAAGGCAACGCGTCCTACAAACAAATCAGATTCGAGAGAGAGAGGGAGATCATCCCGGTTAGACTACAGACCACCAAAGCCATAACCGGCGAGATAAAATTTGGTAATTCCTTTCGAGTCATGTCAGGGTCACTTTATGGAAAGGAACACCGGAGATATCGTTACCTCCTTCGCTGAGGGTGGCATAAGCAGCTTTGACCGATGGCGCAATAGATGTTCTATCGTGCTTCTCTCTCCAGGCTTGTAAATCGAATCCTGGCGTCTACAAAAATACAGAGAGTTAACAAACATGCCCAGCGGGTTGTTAGTATACTATACTCACGTCTGGAGACATAACGTGCTGGGGAAGAGGATCCCCATTGAAGAG
This sequence comes from Sarcodon aspratus, assembly GCA_003313825.1. Taxonomy (NCBI): domain Eukaryota; kingdom Fungi; phylum Basidiomycota; class Agaricomycetes; order Thelephorales; family Thelephoraceae; genus Sarcodon; species Sarcodon aspratus. Next base: position 25,682 of record QLOR01001099.1, read on the forward strand.
GTCAATCATGACGACCTAAAATGCATGAGATTTGTGTTTGCGCGAGATTAAAAAAGAACGTTTCCTCTACCTTGAATCCGTTCTTCGCAAAATCATCTGCGAGAAGCTGCCAGTAGTATATCTTTTATCAGCTCTACTCCCGCAAAGACTCGAGGGATCCACATACCTGATTGTAGGACAGCTGTACGCCAAAAACATCGGTCATCCTTCGAGAAACTTGATCTAGCTTCCCTGAACGACAGCATGAAACAATATTGCTGTGAGCCTTTGTGGGAAAAGCATATTACGCCTCTCGATGACAGCCGTTGACTTTTAGCGTTTTGTCAACCTCACGACGGTATTGGCGGCCACAAACGTGAAAAATAAAGTTATCGCGATGCAGGACTTTCCTGGCGCCAATGAGATTGTAAAGGGTTACATTTCGGACTATCGGATGATTGGATCGCGTTTAATCGCAACCTCCGAAATCCAAAGGTGATGCGCCTTGGGTGTTCCGATCGAACTCAGTACGCTTCACTTTTTCCCATTTTATTCTCCTATGATGCTCACATCCCGCTCATCGTTTGTCTAGCCGTAATCCGCACTCGGGGCTTGGCATACCACGGCGACGCTCACGAAATTCAGCTCAAAGCTGTTGATAAACTTCGCACGCTATCGATAGAGCGTAATTACGCCAACATCGTCCCCATTGCCCAGTCGACCTGGAACGGGAAAATCCAAGACTGTGCGCAAGGTTGCCACCGAGCGGGTTCTCTTCCCCATATGTTTACGCGAAGATATCGGGGAAAAATATTTTGGTGTGTAACATGGATTCTGGATAGTTAACGGAATATCAGTCACATTTGCTCCAGCATACCTTCCTACCGACGAAGTAGTCCGCTACCACCTTGAACTTACGCCAGGCACTACAGACGAGTCAGAATGCAAACAGTACCTCAAGTCATTCCTGTCCTCTCTCTTCGCATCAGCGCATCTTTAAGCTTGGCGGCTTTTTCCTGGGCTTAAAAAGGTGTCATACAAGCACATTGCGAGCGGCTTCTATGATTTCTTGCGAAACTGTCAGATAGAAATGGCTTCTATGAAGAAGTCGTCGCGAATGCCCGAAACAACCCTTACATAGAGGTCTGGGAATCTTTCAAGAAGCTTGAGAATTACTTGAAGGAGCGTTGTTCCCATT
>QLOR01001101.1:0-33699 GCA_003313825.1 Sarcodon aspratus
ATTGCATCTGCAAGAAGACGGAGCATGAACTTGGGTTTGGAACCCATCTTTCTCTATCACAGACACGAGCAAATCGTGCTGTATATAAAGGCGTTGTGTACTTCAGTCCAAAGGGAGTTGGATATTGCTGACATGATCCTGACGCATGACTGCAAGTATACTGTTTCCGTGAACAAGGTGCGTCTACCCGACTGATAAGCAATTTAAATTCATCAGCTCCATCTCGTTATTTGGGTCACCGCCGAGGAGTTTGATCGTGGGGATAAGGCCTGAATTTACCTTGTATACAGTTTTTTAGCGAATACAATGTTCTGTTTGGTGAGTAGTACGTCAACCCCCGGGTCTTGAATCTCTCGATAAGGTCATTTGTCCATGCTCGATAAGATCTTCTACAGCAGTGATGATCCATACATCCGAGTCGAACAAAGGCAAACCATTTATCCCCAAGTAATGCAAGCGTGGCTCTTCCGGCTTAATGTTTTGTAACCGTCCTAGCTCAGATTCTTTCTTCCCTTGAAGTTACGGTAGAATATATAGATTACCGGGTTCCACACGCCGACCGAGTGATTGCTTACAAGCAACTCGGCCAGCTGTCACCAAATTCACTTTGCATCTAAGTGTGGACGCCACGATCGTGGGATGTTCTGAGCTTTGTGGGTCAAGGTCCATGACAGCGTCCTATACTACTACATCTGGGAGCCAGTGCACTAAACCTAGAAGTTACCAGTGTTGTTCCGGTCATCAGCAGTTGAGAAAAGTCATGGGTCAGTTGCGACCTAGTCATGACTTGACCCTGAATTCATTGACAGAATACACTGTATAGCCAGTTCGGACCAAGGTAGCCGGCTCCCGACTCGCACACAATTAAACATGCTGACACTCAATTGGGCTGCCATAATCAGCCACTTGACTCTTGCCACCGAAGAGCCTTAAACAAACTCTTCAAAAGCCATCGACATACTAACCGAAGCCTTAACTTGGCCACGGGGCCATTAGTCTCTGGATCGTGTTTTCCTTCAAGTTGCTACCAGACGTTATTTCGATAACGAAAACGACTCGTAAACAGCGTGGACTTACAAGGCGGCCAACGGTGAACGACAATCTGATTCGTATCCTACCGAGGTTCTGAAGACGAGTAAACCATGCACATGGCCTATATGCTGAAACCTGAGGCACGACAGGAATCCATACTAGCCTACTTCTTATTCACCTTTCTTGCCTGCTTCACAAAATTAACTTTTATCAGGTGACAGGAACGGTTATGTGACTGGAGAAGCCCATTCATATCGGTGCCTCCGCCAAACAAAATTAAGTAATATTTACAACAACGGGAATATCCCTGCTCCAATTCGTGGAGCCTGACTGTACAAACACTGAGTTCATTTCAACACTTTAAACTGGCTAAACAGGCTCCGCTAGTATATGACACAACATCGAGCCTGGAGTCGGAGACCAAATGCGGGTTATCTCCCAACCAGCTTGCTTAGTGATGTCGTTCCAGATTCCTATCGTACGTTCTTCGCCATTAAATGAGGATAACATTCTACGGATAATCAACAAAGATGACGAGGCTGTTGCTGCGGAGGCCACTTACAGCATGTCAGATAGATAGTTCATACTAGATGCTCTCCCTAGGTTTGGGAGGAGGCCCTCCGGAATGGACAGTTCAGCTGGCAACTCGATATCGCCTATCGCGCTAGTATAGTCCTTGCACGAGTAGCTGACCACTTTATCTATTAGGAGAAGCCTCGTTTTTCCCATTACTGCAGCATTCCGAAGATGGCGGAGGATCTCTACCGAATACGAGTTTGCCCAATCATGAATGACAGATCTTAGGAAGAAGAGGTCGGCATCCTTGACGGGTTGTGGGTCAAAGAAACTATGTCCTGATATAGAATTCTGCTGATTTGTTCCAACATAGGACTAGAGCACCCACCTTGTATAATAACCCGCCCTGAATCAAACCTCCCAGGAAGCTTCTTATCCCAGGCCTTGTGATACGTGTATCGGTGAGCTGGCAACCCTGCATCTGAATGAACTCACAGATTTTGCGTGGCTGATAACATGGGGACGATCTTGAACTATGAAATTGAGTCGAGGACATGCGGCAGCAATCGTCATGGATACAGAGCCAATGCCACCACCGACGTCGACTACCTTTGATCCATCCGGTAAGCTATCCCACGGAAAACCTGTTCCAGATATTGAATTAAATGCATCATCGACAAGTTTGCAATACGGTCACCTTGGAGAACGTTCTGCTCATTATCCAGCCTATTTAGGTTATTCATGGCCATGATAAATCTGATATTGCGTTTTTCGTTGCCGGGTCTTTTCAACCAGGTCCAGAAATCGTCAGTAGTATTGAATGCCACATTGAAAGCCGTTTCCGTCGGCTTATCAGAATCTGTCATTGTAGGGTCGATGATAGCCTCCGTCATGAACGCAGAGATTTTGAAGTGGTCATCTCCCCTTGATATACGCGTTAGGGAAGAAAATTCGACTAAGCTCGAAGACTCACTGCAATTCAATGAGGGCGGAAATTCCAGCAGCCTCGACATATTTTTCCGCACTAGGTCTGGCGGTAGCGGTGGATTAGCGATAACGACGAAGCAAATGCTAAGACTACCTGGAGAACAACTCTGCAGTGGGCTTCAGCGAGTCAAGGGCAGAAGAGGTTCGATTGTTGCAGAACACATCAGGTTCGACTTCGGTAAAGATGTGGTAACTGGTGAGTAATCTTAATATACGAGCTGATCGGAAGCAAACTAACAATGAACTCTGGTGAGCAACGCGACGGAACAAATGCCCACCAAGTTTCTCTGCATTCACTCCGTTTTTTCTGGAAATGTCCTTGACATGAACTCCCTGTGAAAGTTGGCCTTCAGCGCCGATGCAATCGCTCAGGTTCCAAACACGACATTACCTGAGGTCCGCCTTCACGAAGAATCTCCGCCACGTTGGTAGCTGTGGCAATGTTGAGGCAAGCCGACTTGTGGTGCTGGTGAGATCAAGTTGGGTCAATTTGTTAATATCCAGATGCTAGATGTATTAAACCTACTGCGTAGATTGTTTCTAGCAGAACGACTGCAGGCGGTCTAACAGACACCGACAGCTGCTCAGTAGCACCTACAATGATTGCAACATTCGTCGCGACATCCGGCTCAAAGAACAAGGCAGTCGACGGATGATTCATGTCGAACGGATCGTGGAGCGATGGGAAGTCAAGACCGGCTGCCTCGAATCGATCTTCGATAACAGCGACAGCATCAGAAATTGCATCTGCAAGAAGACGGAGCATGAACTTGGGTTTGGAACCCATCTTTCTCTATCACAGACACGAGTAAATCGTGCTGTATATAAAGGCGTTGTGCACTTCAGTCCAAAGGGAGTTGGATGATCCTGACGCATGACAAGCATACTGTTCCCGTGAACAAGATACGTCTACCCGAATGTCAAGCAATTCAAATTCACCAACTCCATCTCGTTATTTGGGTCACCGCCGAGGAGTTTGATCGCGCGGATAAGGCCTGAATTTACCTTGTATACAGTTCTTAGCGGATACAATGTTCTATTTGATGAGTAGTACATCATCCGCCGGGTCTTAAACCTCTCGATAAGGTCATTTGTTCATGCTTGATAAGATATTGAATGATCTTCTACAGTAGTGATGATCCATACATCCGAGTCGAACAAAGGCAAACCATTTATCCCCAAGTAATGCAAGCGTGGCTCTTCCGGCTTAATGTGTTGTAACCGTGCTAGCTCAGATTCTTCCCTTGGAGTTGCGGTAGAATATATAGGTTACCGGGTTTCACATGTTGACCGAGTGATTGCTCACAAGCAACTCTGCCAGGCGTCACCAAATTCACTTTGCATCTAAGTGCGGACGCCGCGATCGTGGGATGTTCTGAGCTTTGTGGGTCACCGGTCAAGGTCGATGACAGCGTCCTATACTATGACACAATCGCCCGGCCCGGCCCCAGGAATTCGCCAGTCACAGTTTGTCACACTGTGCCGTATTTGTGTGGTCTTGGGGGCTCGAACCAAAGAGCTGGGACTTTGCAGTTTCGCCCTTGCGAAGGGGCTCATCAGAGGGCTTAAACCGCTGCCCTAACTGCTCTTCGAATGACTTAAGTCACTACCCTTTTTTGGATGTAACCTAGTGGAGTCTGTCAGACTCGTGACTTGACCACAGGTGTAGGGTGTAGATGTGGGGTTATGTCTCACATAAGCAGAGTGCGTCCTACTGCTGCATCATGTGACTTGGGACAGGAGCTGATGAGCCCGGCTGCCGACACACTGCCTCAGTGACGTGACCGAGGACTTTTTCGTGACCAGTCTGTGTGTGAACGAGTGACCAAACTTCGGTCCAGTCGGCAGTCTCCGAAGATAATACCGAAACGACAAACAAAGTTGTGTGGTCTTGGGGGCTCGAACCAAAGAGCTGGGACTTTGCAGTTTCGCCCTTGCGAAGGGGCTCATCAGAGGGCTTAAACCGCTGCCCTAACTGCTCTTCGAATGACTTAAGTCACTACCCTTTTTTGGATGTAACCTAGTGGAGTCTGTCAGACTCGTGACTTGACCACAGGTGTAGGGTGTAGATGTGGGGTTATGTCTCACATAAGCAGAGTGCGTCCTACTGCTGCATCATGTGACTTGGGACAGGAGCTGATGAGCCCGGCTGCCGACACACTGCCTCAGTGACGTGACCGAGGACTTTTTCGTGACCAGTCTGTGTGTGAACGAGTGACCAAACTTCGGTCCAGTCGGCAGTCTCCGAAGATAATACCGAAACGACAAACAAAGTCAAATTCCACTCGGCATACAGTGAGAGCCTCGACATTTGCAAAGCTGGCAATTGGCGACGCGACTAATTACACGCAGATCAAGTTCAAGGTCCGCCTCGGCATCCATCGGCAAGAGTGACAATTTTCGTACTATACAACTCGATATCTACATGCATATTTCTTCAAAATTAAGTTTGGATGTATGCTATATGACACCATAGACTCCGCATACCAACTAGCTAAGAAATCCAAACATTATTGAGTGAGTAATAAAAAAATGGCGAATTCCTGGGGCCGGCGAGTAGTACCCCGTGTGTCATAGTACTACTACATCATATATCAATACTACTCGTTGCATTTCGTAATCGACAAATCTGATTCCGTAACAACGATCCAAGATTGACAGTTGTAGGTCGCGCCTTTTGTGTCAAACTTGAAGAAGTCCCATTGAACCTAGTAAATGAGAACAAAGACTTCACTACAAGATCCTCTGGTGTCCGTCGACAAAGTGGTCAGAGCTAGTCTCTACCATTGACTGGCATGGTCTCGGAGCCAGTGCACTAAACGTAGAAGTTACCAGTGTTGTTCCGGTCATTCAGCAGTTGAGAAAAGTCATGGGTCAGTTGCAGTTGTGACCTGGTCACGACTCGACCGTGAATTCGTTGACAGTATAGCCAGTTCGGACCAAGGTAGCCGGTTCCCGATTCGCGCACAATTAAACATGCTGACACTCAATTGGGCTGCCAGTCGGAATCAGCCACTTGACTCTTGCCACCGAAGACTCGGAGCCTTAAACAAACTCTTCAAAAGCCACTGGCATACTAATGGAAGCCTTGACTGGGCCACAGGCCCATTAGCCTCTGGATCGTGTTTTCCTTGCTACCAGACATTATTTCGATAATGAAAATGACTCGTAAACAGCGTGGACTTACAAGGCGACCAACGGTGAACGACGATCTGATTCGTATTCTACCCGTGTTCTGAAGACGAGTAAACAATGGACGTGGCCTATATGCCGAGACCTGAAACTTCTTATTCACCTTTCTTGCCTGCTTCCAAAAATTCATTCTTATCAGGTGACAAGAACGGTTAGTATGTGATTGGAGAAGCCATCATTCATATCGGTGCCTCCGCCAGACAAAATCAAGTAGTATTTTACAACAACGGGAACATCCCTGCTCCAATTCGTGGAGCCTGACTGTACAAACAAGTTCATTTCATCACTTTGAAACGGCTAAACCGGCTCCGCTAGTACATGACACAACATCGAGCCTGGAGTCGGAGACCAAATGCGGGTTATCTCCCAACCAGCTTGCTTAGTGATGTCGTTCCAGGTTCCTATCGTACGTTCTTCGCCATTAACTGTGGATAACATCCTACGAATAATCAACAAAGGTGACGAGGCTGTTGCTGCGGAGGCCACTTACAGCATGTCAGATAGATAGTTCATACTAGATGCTCTCCCTAGGTTTGGGAGGAGGCCCTCCGGAATGGTCAGTTTAGCTGGCAACTCAATATCGCCTATCGCGCTAGCGCAATCCTTGCACGAGTAGCTGACCACTTTATCTATTAGGAGAAGCCTCGTTTTCCCCATTACTGCAGCATTCCGAAGATGGCGGAGGATCTCTACCGAATACGAGTTTGCCCAATCGTGAATTACAGATCTTAGGAGGAAGAGGTCGGCATCCTTGACGGGTTGTGGGTCAAAGAAATCGTGTCCTGATATAGAATTCTGCTGATTTGTTCCAACATAGGACTAGAGCACCCACCTTGTATAATAACTCGCCCTGAATCAACCTGCCCAGGAAGCTTCTTATCCCAGGCCTTGTGATACATATATCGGTAAGCTGGCAACCCTATATCTGAAATGAACTCACAGATTTTGCGTGGCTGATAACATGGGGACGATCTTGAACTATGAAATTGAGTCGAGGACATGCGGCAGCAATCGTCATGGATACAGAGCCAATGCCACCACCGACGTCGACTACCTTTGCTCCATCCGGTAAGCTATCCCACGGAAAACCTGTTCCAGATATTGAATTAAATGCATCATCGACAAGTTTGCAATACGGTCACCTTGGAGAACGTTCTGCTCATTATCCAGCCTATTTAGGTTATTCATGGCCATGATGAATCTGATATTGCGTTTTTCGTTTCCAGGTCTTTTCAACCAGGTCCAGAAATCATCCGTAGTATTGAATGCCACATTGAAAGCTGTTTCCGTCAGCTTATCAGAATCTGTCATTGTAGGATCCAGGATAGCCTCCATCATGAACGCGGAGATTTTGAAGTGATCGTCTCCCCTTGATATACGCGTTAGGGAAGAAAACTCGACTAAGCTCGAAGACTCACTGCAATTCGATGAGGGCGGAAATTCCAGCAGCCTCGACATATTTTTCCGCACTAGGTCTGGTGGTAGTGATAAATTCAGCGATAACGACAGACAAAATGGTAAGACTACCTGGAGAACAACTCTGCAGTGGGCTTCAGCGAGTCAAGGGCAGAAGAGGTTCGATTGTTGCAGAACACATCAGGTTCGACTTCGGTAAAGATGTGGTAACTGGTGAGTAATCTTAATATACGAGCTGATCGGAAGCAAGCTGGCAATGAACTATGGTGACCAACGCGACGGAACAAATGCCCACCAAGTTTCTCTGCATTCACTCCATTTTTTCTGGAAATGTCCTTGACATGAACTCCCTGTGAAAGTTGGCCTTCAGCGATGCAATTGCTCAGGTTCCAAACACGACATTACCTGAGGTCCGCCTTCACGAAGAATCTCCGCCACGTTGGTAGCTGTAGCAATGTTGAGGCAAGCCGACTTGTGGTGCTAGTGAGATCAAGGTGGGTCAATTTGTTAATATCAAGATGCTATATGTATTAGACCTACTGCGAAGATTGTTTCTAGCAGAACGACTGCAGGCGGTCTAACAGACACCGACAGTTGCTCAGTAGCACCTACAATGATTGCAACATTCGTCGCGACATCCGGCTCAAAGAACAAGGCAGTCGACGGATGATTCATGTCGAACGGATCGTGGAGCGATGGGAAGTCAAGACCAGCCATCTCGAATTGATCTTCGATGACAGCGACAGCATCAGAAATTGCATCTGCAAGAAGACGGAGCGTGAACTTGGGTTTGGAAGCCATCTTTCTCTATTACAGACACGAACGAATCGTGCTGTATATAAAGGTGTCGTTCACTTCAGTCCAAAGGGAGTTAGATATTGCTGACATGATCCTGACGCATGACTGCAAGTATACTGTTGCCGTGAACAAGGTGCTTCTACCCGACTGTTAAGCAATTGAAATGTATCAACTCCGTCTCGTTATTTGGGTCACCGCCGAGGAGTTTGATCGTGGGGATAAGGCCCGAATTTGCCTTGTATACAGCCCCCCAGTGAATACAATGTTCTGTTTGGTGAGTCCGGGTCTTCAACCTCTCGATAAGATCATTTGGCCATGCTCGATCGAGATATTGAATGATCTTCTACAGCAGTGATGATCCATACATCCGAGTCGAACAAAGGCAAACCATTTATCCCCAGTAATGCAAGAGTGGTTCTTCCGGCTCAATGTTCTGTAACGGTGCCGGTGCTAGCTCAGGTTCTTCCCTTGAAGTTACGGTAAAATATATAGGTTTCTGAGTTCCATATGTTGACCGAGAGATTGCTTGCAAGCAACTCGGCCAGCCGTCACCAAATTCACTTTGCATCCAAGTGCAGACGTCACGAAAGTGGGCTGCTCTGAGCTTCATGGGCTAAGGTCGATGACAGCGTCCTATACTACATCATAAGCCAAGCCACCAATACCAGCTTCACACATACGAGAGAGCGCTGCGCTTTGAAAATCAGGAATCAGGATGTATTCCCTCCGACCCTGACGATGTTTTTCGACCCTTGCACCTTGCCGTCTTCACGACTTCTAGCCACGAATCAACGATTGATCACTCATCCTTGCTGCGGCGCCCTCAAGATGACCCCAATAAAATTCGTCTCAGCTCCATACTCGAACACCATTTTCCTTGGAACTACTCTTTACGAAATAATAGAAATGTCACCATGATTCCAACATATTGCATGCTATGCTGATCGAGTGAGTGATTGATTTTGCAATTGAAGCAACTCGGCTTGTCCGTCAATTTACATTTTCCAGCCAGGTACAGATCTCGGACGGCCACGTTGACTCTAGCGTGGGTTTTTATGAGCTTTATGGGCTAAAAGCTCGATGGCGAATTATGGATCATAAGACCGCCAATAGCAAAGTACATCAATTGACAATCAGTACTGGTGACGGATCATATTGAAAATCAGGGCCGACGTATTTTCCTGCCAGCTTCTTGTGATACTTGAATGTTGGCTTAGTACATCGCCATTGAGTTTGCGGTATCCCTTATCTCTCTTGGTCACAACCGCTTGTAAAGAACAAGAAAGAGACAACACAATATCAAGTCGCCAATGCAAAAAAATTAAATTTTGTAAAAGCAAATCGATCATCACTGCATCACAATACTTTTCGACTCTTGTGACTCTCCGAGATTTCCAACTACATAACTCGCTAGTACTCGGGGCTTGCATGCCGCCTTCACGATGATCCGATTCATCCCTCCACACACCACCCGTGAGTCGTTCTGAGCTTTATGGGCTAAACCTAATGGTGACCATCGATCACAAGGCCGCCCAACTCAGTTTCAGTTACCTATGGATCAGTATTCACACACGCGTAAGCACCGCATCTCCAAGGACAGGGGGAGATAAATAATGCAAAATTAACAAAGCAAATTCGGACACCTCAATTTGCACAGAAATCGGTCACAATGTTTCGATCCTTGCCCACTTTCAATTGCTTTAGGCCACAAGACCTCTCTCTATTGAGCGCTGAGGAGCTGCGATCTCGCACATAGTGGGTTTAGGATGAATGTTAAAGAGTATAACGTATACTGTAACTTGAAAAATCGCACGACGGAATATCAATATCCATCGAGGCCCTTCACAACACCAAACACCGGTCCACCCTTACCGAACATTTTTCTCAGATCATCCGCTAGCCTATCGGGTTGCTCGTATGCGGCAAAATGTCCACCCTGTGAATGTTCAGAGACAAACACAAGGTTTCGAGTAGTCTGGACCCATCTGTTTTTGAATTGGGCATCAGGAATAACGTATGAGAGCGATAGTGGCAGTTTACTTGCGATTTAGGCACGGCGTACATTTCTTGAGGGAAATATGAGAGACCTTGTGGCGTGGTAATATATGTGGCGGTGTCAGAGTTGAGCTGACCACCCTGAACAATTTCGTAGTAAATCCTCAAGCTCGCCGCAGGTCCAGCTCTTGACAACCAGTACAAAGTAATCCAATCCAAGACTGCGAACAAGATGCATCAAATAAGATTAAGTAAAGTGAGTACGGTATTCTTACCTTCGTCATCCTCCCACGGGTAAGCATCAGTCCAGTGATGCAGCTTCTCGTAGATCCAACCTAATAGCCCGACAGGCGAATCAGCCAGGGAGTAACCCAACGTCTGGGGCTGAGTTGATTGTTCTATCATGTACCCTTGTCCTTTATTGCGTACCCACTGTGATCGAGCAATGCGCTTTTGGACAACTGGATTCCGGATCTCTATTAGTTGTTGTGCAAACAGAAGCGGGTTCCAAATCAGAGATGGTTGTTTGCCGAGGGGAAAATTTGTGTGCCAGGCTTTGATATGTTTAGGACCATATACAGAAGCCATTTTTGACGTAATCTAAATATGGTTGAAGAGTTGGAAAATGTAATTAGGATTGAGTAGAACAGACGCACAAAGTAGCCCCAGTCTCCTCCCTGCGTAACTGTAGAATTCTTAACGGGGATGGAGGAAATCTTATGGCAGAAAATACAAACCATATTCATTGTATCCAAGGGCTAACATCAGCTTATGGGCAGTCTGTTCATAATTATTATTATCAGGAATCTTGGAGGTGAATATTTGAACCAACACACCTCTGCATACTGAGAAACACCAAAACCTCTCTTCTTCGGAGCTTCGGAAAAGCCATAGCCAGGTAGACTCAGCGTTACGAAATGAAAGCTAGGCGCCTCGGAGTCCGGCGATGGGGAGGTCAACAAGGAAATGAGTTTCCGTCCTAAAAAGTGTCCCGGCCCTGTGCAGAATAAGAAAACGTGTGAAACAGGCCATGAACAAAACCCACATCCATGTACAAATAGCAATGGAATCGCGTTCTCGTTCTTGCTCTTTTGGTGTACGTAGTGGATATTCAGCGTCCCTTCGCCCTCGATATCAATATCCCGAGTGAACATAGGCACATTTCGATTAATATCGTCCTCGTGTCTCCTCCAGTCATACCCGTCGTTCCAACGCGCAACAAGACGCTTGATGTCTTTCAGAGGTGCGCCATAAGCCCACTCGTCTTCCAAGTCCTGTAACTCGTCCGGGAAACGCACAAGCGCGAGTTTCTGCTTGAGGAGGCTGAGGTCAGCGTCCGGGATGGAAATTTTGAAGGGCTTTTCAGTGGACATGATGATGGTAGTGGATACGACGAGGATGGATCTGTTTAAAGAGGCTCCCTCACATGACACACATCAAATGACAAGTGAGGACATAGGTAATGCAGTGACGCCTCCCCACGGCAACCGGGAGCAAAGGTGGGCCGGAGAATGTCGAACGATTTGCTTCTTCATAGTATGTACTCATCTCTTCACGTGATCTACTGTACTATCGCAACTTGAGATTGAATCGGAAAGCCGCTCACCTTCTGAACCTCTCCTACTGTGCGTTGCAGAACTAGGGCTCTGAAACAAGACATGAAGCAACTATACGACAAGTTCAACTTGGATATTCAAGTTCACGTTCTACGCCAAGGTGTGAGACGCGCATTGATGATGTTAACAATGAGAGATACAGTAAATGAGTCAGAACAATCAATGATCTCCTGCAGAAGATTTCCGATTATCTGCCGATTCCCTCAGGGTTCGGCTGGTTGTTGCGGCCCTGCGGGACTCTATGCCTCGGGGCTGCGCAGTGGCCGGGCACTAGTAAGCAAGCCAAAGTACTTCAGTAAGTACTACGCCAACTCGACTCAGCCCTGCCTTGATAGAGACAATCGGCGAGTGAAGCACCGAAGAAAAGTTTCAGTTTCATAGGATCCATTCGCAGAACACCAGATTGGCAGATGATCACGATCTCGGAGCACTGCAGATCATATTAATGAGAAACGCCAGTATACATTACAGTCTGTCTCCCTGCCGACTTTATGATGGCGGCGGATTGGTACTAAGGCAGGTAAGCACTCCGCGAGTGAAACAGTCTTTCTAACGCTCAGTTTCAAGATAAGAATAGCTAGGTTGCCAAGTAGCGCAACTCCTGCCAAAGTCAAAGTAACGTCAGCTCATCGCGACCAGGTTGTTATAAACTCACTAACAAACCGAGCCAAGTCGAAGAGCGCTCATGAGTAGCTCGGCTCAACAACAATACCAGAGTATAATGGTATACATCTGCACCAAAAACTCGGTGTCTCCTTCAAGTACACGCAGTCACTCTGCCTGCTCATTCAATGATATATTTGGTGTTTACGACTGCCTTCTGAAATAATAGAAGCAGGGGCTTGTGGTTAAGAGACTTCTTCGATCCCGGACTTGGTGACTTCTTGTGAAAGATCAGTCCGGAACCCCGGAGGCATCGGGGTAAAGCAAATGTCGAAGGTCAAACGTTCTGCAAGGACATCCATCACATGATATCTTCTTGCATCCTTCCTATCCATATGCGAATATCAATATCCATCGAGGCCCTTCACAACCCCAAACACCGGCCCACCCTTTCCAAACATCTTTCTCAAATCACCTGCCAACTCGTCGGGCTTTTCATGCGCAGCAAAATGTCCGCCATGTGAATGTTCAGACACAAACACAAGGTTCCCAATGGTCTGCACCCATCTGTCAAGATCCGACGTCAGTCTAATGGATAAGTTAGACAGTTACGATTGTACTCGCGATTTAGGCATGGCGCGCAGTTCTTGAGGGAAGTACGAGAGGCCTTGTGGTGTAGTAATATATGTTGACGTATTCGAGTTGAAATGACCACCCTGAATGGATTCGTAGTAAATCCTCAAACTCGCCGTAGGTCCAGCTCTTGAGAACCAGTACAGAGAAATCCAATCTAGGACTGTAAACCAGATGCATCGAAGCGAATTACCAGAGATAAAAACGCTATTGATCTTACCTTCGTCATCATCCCACGGATATGCATCAGTCCAATGATGAAGCTTCTCGTAAATCCAAGCTAGCAGCCCGACAGGCGAGTCAGCGAGCGAGTAACCAAGTGTCTGAGGTTGGGTTGACTGCTCTTCCTTGTACCCTCGCCCTTTCCTGTCCATCCACTGTAATCGAGCGAAACCTTGCCGAATAACTGGACTCTTGAGTTCTCTGAATTGTTGGAAGTATAGAATCGGATTCCAAATAAGAGATGGTTGTTTCCCAAGTGGAAAGTTAGTGTGCCAGGCTTTGACATGTTTAGGGCCGTACACAGAAGCCATTCTTAACGTAACCTGAAAGTGATAAAATTTGAGAATGGGGATAGGATGGGGCAGACTAGACCTACAAAGTATCCAATGTCTCCTCCCTGCGTCACTAATGGGTGCCTTAATGGAGAGAAGAGAGAAATACAACGGTAAGCACGAACCATACTCATTATATCCAAGGGCCAACATCAATTTGTGGGCAGTCTGTTCATAACAATTACTGAAAAACCTGAAGGTAAACGTTTGACGACCATACCTCCGCATGCTTGACAATATTAAAACCTCTCTTCTTTGGGGCTTCCGAAAATCCAAAGCCAGGCAAACCAATCGCTACGAAATGAAAGCTAGGCACTCCAGATTCCGACGAAGGGGAAGTCAACAAGGGAATGAGTTTCCTTCCCTCAAAGCAATGTCCTGGCCCTGCGCAAAATAAGCCATCATGATAACATGTAGGGAAGATAGACACTTACATCCGTGTACGAAGAGCAACGGAATGGCGTTCTTGTTCTTGCTCTTTTGATGGACGTAGTGGACATTCAGCGTCCCTTCACCTTCGATATCAATGTCTCGAGTGAACATAGGTGCATTTTGGTTGATATCGTCTTCATATCTCTTCCAGTCATAACCATCCTTCCAACGCGCAACAAGACGCTTGATATCCTCCAGAGGAGCGCCATAAGCCCACTCGTCCTCCAAGTCCTGCAATTCATCCGGGAACCGCGCAAGTGCGAGTTTTTCTTTAAGCAGATTGACTTGAGCGTCGGGAATGGAGATTTTGAAGGGCTTTTCAGTGGACATGGTGGCAGATAACACAATAATCGAGTCACAAGCTGGAGCTCGAGCGCGTAACAAATGGTAGGTAATCCCAGTTCTCCTGCGGCAAGTGGGCCGAGCGATAATATAATAGGTGGCGAAGTTGAATGGAGAACTACGGAGCAGTCGACGGTCCCGTGTTATGCATGGCCGGGCGCGCGTCAAATATGAAGCTTTCAAGAAGTCGCGACCATCTAATAATTACATCTTTTCACGTGACCTAATGTATGCGACTACTAGTAGCAGCACGCACAGTCTTACTCTCAGCTAGCGATGCAACACTGAGTAAGTGAGGGACTCGTACTGAATCATACTTTCGCATGTAGCTCAGGCTGGACGCACATCGATGTGAGTACTAAAATCGCATGATAGATGGTTTTACCCCTCCTCCTTGTGCCGGATTCCCAGGCTGATGCCGTATGAATGGAGGTCAGATTTCGCGTCAATTAATATCGTACACTTCAACGGTCAACCAACGAAAAATAGTATCAATACCCATCGAGGCCTTTCACAACGCCAAACACAGGTCCCCCCTTTCCGAACATCTTTCGCAGATCACCTGCCAGCTCATCTGGCTGCTCATGCGCAGCAAAATGTCCACCATGTGGATGTTCAGAAACAAACACGACATTTACAGCAGTCTGGACCCATCTGTCAAATTTCCCAACATCAGTATGATATGCGTATTAGTTAGCATGACTTGATACTTGCGATTTAGGTACACTGTACAGTTCTTTGGGAAAGTATGAGAGGCCCAATGGTGTTTTAGTGTATTTCGTCGTGTCTGAGCTGGTCTCAACACTTCGACTAGTTATTCGAGCTCCCTGAAGAACTTCGTAGTAAATCCTCAAACTCGCCGTAGGGCCGGCTCTTGAGAACCAATACAGAGTGACCCAATCCAACACTGCACTCGAGTATCAAGTTAAGTTAAGGGAGATGAAGACGAAACTGAATCCAACCTTCATCATCATCCCATGGATAATTGTCAGTCCAATGATGAAGCTTTTCATATATCCAAGCTAATAGTCCGATAGGCGAGTCAGCGAGCGAGTAACCAAGTGTCTGAGGCTGGGTAGATTGTTCTGCCATATAACCTTGTCCTTTAGCGGTCATCCATTGTGATCGGGCAAAGCGCTGTTGAACGACTGGGGCACGGACTTCCTTGAGATGTTGCACATAAAGAATCGGGTTCCAAATCGGAGATGGTTGTCTGCCAATAGGGATATTCGTGTGCCAAGCCTTCAAGTGTTGAGGACCGTATATCAATGCCATCTTGGACGTGATCTGGACATCTAAGGTTAGAAAGAAAGTGGTATGGGTATAAAAGACGCACAAAATGGCCCCAGTCTCCACCCTGCGTCACTAAGTATTTTTTTAAGGAGAGAGAGGAAGAATTGAGTCAGAGAACACAAACCGTATTCGTCATATCCAAGAGCCAACATCAGCTTGTGGGCAGTCTGCTCACGATATTTGTTACCTTCCGCTGAGGTGGACATTTGGACCACATACCTCTGCATACTTGAAGATACCAAATCCACTCTTCTTCGGAGCTTCGGAATATCCATAACCAGGCAAACTCAGCGCTACAAAATGGAAGCTAGGAGCTCCAGAATCTGCAGGAGGGGAAGTCAACAGGGAGATAAGTTTCCTTCCTTCCAAAAAGTGTCCTGGCCCTACGCAAAAAATAAGCAATCATACAGATATATACACACATATATGATAGTTACATCCATGCACGAACAGCAATGGAATGGCGTTCTTGTTCTGGCTCTTTTGATGTATGTAGTGGATGTTTAGCGTCCCTTCGCCTTCGATATCAATGTCGCGAGTGAACATAGGCACATTTTGGTTGATATCGTCCTCGTATTTCTTCCAGTCATAGCCATCCTTCCAACGCGCAACAAGACGCTTGATATCTTTCAGAGGAACACCATACGCCCACTCGTCCTCCAGGTCCTGTAATTCATCTGGGAATCGGACAAGCCCAAGTTTTTGCTTGAGTAAATCAACCTCAGCTTCGGGGATGGAGATTCTGAAGGGTGTCTCAGTGGACATGGTTGTAGAAGACCGAAAGTCAGGGACGAACTCGTCGCACTTCGAGACTCGGAAGCCGCCTTGGTATAATTATCACGTCATTCCAAAGTGGCTTCAGCCTGCATTGAAGGATCCGGGATACAGGCGCTCAAAGTGCTCCATCACGCGATAAAAAAAACCGTACTAAAGGATAGACCGAACAGGCATTAGATCAGACCACCGGAACAACTACTAATGAAGTATACCGTCAAAACAACCTAGTACTTGGAGTTTCGTTGGGAAACTGGCCGGATTTTGCCAACGATGATCTTGCCAGAAGAAGCAGTTGCCGCGGCAAAATGGCAAAATGGCAGAATCCGAGTCCGAGTCTCGTCATCGATCCTCGGAGGACAGTTACTACATATCGAATGTTCAAGGCCACAAAGACACTCAACAAAAATATTATACGGCAGGGGAAACCCAGTAGATACACTTCCAGTCCCAGATGGGGCAGCGTATTCTGAGCGCTATTCGATTATAACGCTGTCGAGTCATACTGGCAGACCGCTCCGGACGATCTGCTCATTCTCCTCTCGTCAAAGTCATTCCACAGCGACTTCGAGTATATAATGCACTTTGCAACATAAAATGCCCAGACCTGCCCGCGATTGCTTAGATTACTCCGTATGAATTCCAGTAGTTCATAAAGCACATCAATACTAGAGATCGTACACTCTGACACACAATTGAACAATTTAAAAAAAAAGAAACCGATTATCAATACCCATCCAATCCCTTCACGACGCCAAACGCCGGTCCACCTTTCCCGAACATCTTTCTCAAATCACCTGCCAACTCATCGGGTTTTTCATATGCAGCAAAATGTCCGCCATCTGCATGCTGAGAAACAAACACGAGCTTTGCGGTAGTATGGATCCACCTGTTCAAGTTGTAAACTCGACGTGTCTGATGTACAAATAGCAGATGCCTGTTACTCACGATTTCGGCACGCCGTAGAGTTCTTTGGGGAAGAACGAGGCGCCTTGTGGCGTCTTGATGTATTTCTCCGTGTTCAAGACGAGTTGATCGCCCTCAGCAATCAGCTGACCGCCTTGCATAGCTTCGTAGTAGATCCTCAAGCTCGCCGCAGGACCGGGTCTTGAATACCAATACACACTAATCCAATCCAATACTAGAATTCAAATGTAGTATCAACTCAAATCAATCAAGGTAATAAAATAAAAAATCTCGTCGATCTTACCTTCGTCATCATTCCACGGATAACCGTCTGTGTAACTATGCAGCTTCTCGTATATCCAACCTAATAGACCGACAGGCGAATCGGTCAGCGAGTAGCCCAATGTCTGGGGCTGGGTCGACTGCTCTGCCATGTACCCTTGTCCTTTGGTGCGCATCCATTTTGACTGAGCCAAGCGTTGTTTGACTTCCGGGGTACGAATTTCCCTAAACTGTTGCATATATAAAATCGGGTTCCAAATCGGAGATGGCTTTTTGCCAAGAGGGAAGTTGGAATGCCAGGCTTTCAGGTGTTTGGGACCGTATATAGAAGCCATTGTTGACGTTATCTTAACACAGAAAGGTTAGATACGAGAGATGATGATATACAGAACAGTGGACACACAATATGACCCCAATCTCCTCCCTGCGTCACTATTGCTTTTATTAATGGATAACGAGGAAGAATTTTGACAGAAAACACAGACCGTATTCATTGTACCCAAGAGACAACATCAACTTGTGGGCAGTCTGCTCATAACGGTCATCAGAAACTCCAGAGGCGGACACTTAGCGACCAACTACACCTCCGCATGTTTGTAAACATCAAAACCTCTCTTCTTCGGAGCTTCGGAAAACCCAAAGCCAGGCAGGCTTAGCGCTACAAAATGAAAGCTGGGAACATCCGAATCCGAAGAAGGGGAAGTCAACAAAGTAATAAGCTTCCTTCCTTCCAGAACATGTCCAGGCCCTACGCAAAATAAACAATCATATTTATATGGATAACTTGAAGAGTACTTACAGCCATGTACGAAAAGCAGCGGAATGGCGTTCGCGTTCTTGCTCCTTTGATGTATATAGTGGACATTCAACTTTCCTTGGCCGTCGATATCAAGGTCCTGAGTGAACATAGGCACATTTCGATTGACATCGTCCTCATACTTTTTCCAATCATACCCGTCTTTCCAACGCGCGATGAGACGCTTCATGTCCTTTAGAGGAGCGCCATAAGCCCACTCGTCTTCCAAGTCCTGCAATTCATCAGGGAATCGGGCAAGCGAAAGTTTCTCCTTGAGCAAGGCGATGTCAGCGTCCGAAACAGAGATCCTGAAGGGCTTTTCAGTGGACATGGTCGCAGAGATGAGGAAGACACCGTCGCAGTTGAATAAAAACACCGCTCGCTATATACTCCTCAGCAAGAACGTCGATTACAGCAACTTGGCAAGTGCAATCACCAGACTCTATAGCAATTCAGCCCCGCTACCGTACATTACGATAACTGGGAGAGTCTGGGTCCTGAATCGAGGCTAGGGGACTCATCAGTATACATAATGATCATATATATGGAGAACTCACTAAATAGAAATACCAAAGAAACATATCGCCAAGACGTCACATGAGTAGTGCTGTTACTTCCGTATCCTGACGGTACCTGCCCATTGAAAATTGACGAGAATATCGGAATTGATTGCTAATCAACTAGAATGAATAAAAAGCTCCGATTTCGTGATTCTGGCTGATAAGAGTCTGCTCTGTATGATAGATGTCACGTAGTTTTCGGAGACGTCGTCATCACGTTGTACTTACATGCACTTTTTATACACGATTCTGGCAGCTTCAAGTTGAGAGACATGTCGATTTTCGCTCAATCATTGGGCTTGGCTGACAATCAAACAACAATATTGAGTTTCGAATTCTGTTGTGATCAGGAACTAACAAAGTCTCATCAAAGGAACGACAAGTATGCTCTCACTGCCATTCAAGACGTCAGAAGGCACCGCTCCCCCCATGATCCCGGATCGATGCGTTATCTGTTTGCTGGCCGTCTAAGCTACACCGTACGAGTCGTTCTGCAAATATATTGCATGGTACGAAAGATAAGACTCGGACGCTTTGCTGCTGTAATGGTCACGTCATTCAATCCAAAGTGGTTCAGCACATCTGACCAGTGACCACCACCAGAACAGGCGTTCATAGTGCTCCGCCCTCTTTAAATCCCGCCCGGGATAGAGTAGACTTTGTTGATCGAGAATATAATAGGACTCACTGATGCACTGGTTGACGGAGCTGTTGTTGCCATAACCGACGCTGCTGCTGTTATTGGTGGTGAAGGAGTCTGTATTTGCTACTGGTGTTGGTGTTTTGATCACCACCGATATAGTCGTATGCGTTGCCGATATTTGAAGACGTTTTCGAGTGTGAGTTAATACAAGCGGGAGTTTAAGCGGATGAGGTGGGACGCAGTTGGGATGAACCCTGTTTGCTCACCGAAGTTATAAGGACGGGTGTGTTGGCGCTTCTTTCAGTTGAGGGTCGTACTTACCTAAATATCACCCTCGGCGAAGTTCTTAGTCCGGTCAAGTGTTGCTTACTGGCCTGGATATTTAACATCAGAATACAGAAGGCCCCAGGGTACTTAAGTGAATAAATAACGTTCGGAATTGTATTTATTACATGGTCGGTTGAACTTTACCCAAGACTTGGGGAAGTTCACGCTCACCCAACTTCGGCTCAAGCGGCGAGTGTCTCGAAAATAACTTTCGTGTATCTCTTGGCTTGGCTCTGTGATTTTCCCTTTAGTAATAACCCTGGTACACCCGTCAGTACATCATGGTGAAAGACCGTAAGTCGAATTTTACCCATGTCAAAATCCACCTTTTATTGGTTTCTTAGAAGACACAGAACCTGAGTCGGATACCTCATAATCTCGGATCGATACGCTATCTGATTGCTGGCCACCTCGAAGCTACACCATATAAGAAGTCGACTCGAAAGTCTATATATATTGTCTCGTGATGATAAAGATGACACGTAAATTGTTAACGAATAACAGCGCTGTCATTGATCATGAGGGAAGAACAATGCGATAACGCCACCGTCAACGAACGTCATGGTCGTAGAGGTGGAGAAGGTTTGCGTCACTTTGGATAAGAAATGCCACCTGTTAATGAATCTAAACAGGCCGGGTTGCCGATATCTTTAGGGTGAAACCCGCCTCAGCCGGTACAGACTTGCCAGAGTGGGAAGTATCGGTGGTTTCTCCGCATGGGCGTGTTTTTGAGGGAAGGCGTAATGTTCTGAATGTGACAGTAATATTCGGCCTATGCAGCGTGAAAAAGCATACATGACTAAGGTATGTGTGTGTTTGGAGTTGAAATGGATCGGCAGAGCGGAACCCTTGGCATAAGATAACGTTCTGAACTTACAGAGTCGAATCACGAATTGCAAATTACAAGCGAGGAATTTCATTATGAGCCGTCTCCAACGAGCTGCTCTGTCCTGCTCTATCTAGGCAGGAAAATAATACAGAATCGTCAGACATAATACAACCGTGCCAATGCGTGTTCGAGTCAAAGTGACCCACCAACGGATTCCATGGTCTGAATACATATGACTAGTTAGGAAAGCATAGTGAGAGATACTATCGAAACTCACAAAGGGGGAGGCAGTTGGCCCGTCTAGAATTGCCAGTTCTTCATCGGTAAAAGGTAGTTTTGGCACAAACCACGTTCTAACCGGCACCAAAATCATAATGATAACCGGGAAGCCAATTGCAGCTGCAGAAAGATTACAATTGCTCGCGTGTGGAAGGTTGGCTGCGACCTACCTTTAGTCTGAGTGATAGCCATCGTGGCGCCAAATCCAATCAACTGGACCATGACGAACATAAGTATCCTACTCTTCCTGACTTTGTTGAGAGGTTCGCTGGTGGAAACCAGCTTCTTATCACGGAAGAAGTAGGATATCTTGCGAGTGATGCCGTTTCCTTGTAAAGCATCTAGTCCCATATACCAGCTGAATCTCTCTAGTCAATCCGACCCTAGTGATGAAGGAAATAGGAAAAGAAGCCACGCACAACAGTCCAGCAAGTACGCCTGGTAATTATATATCACTGGGCGTTCAGGACGATCGCAGTCTAATAAAGGACACACCTCGAGGAATCAAGTTCAGGATGTGTAAGAACGGGCCTGTGGAGAGCACCAAACACAACGTCCCTTGAGCAAGATTGCTCACACGTTGCTCAACAACGGCGATCGGGACTTCCGCCTCTAGATTCTCAGTGAGGCCCTTCTCTTTTCGCTCTCCATCATCCATCTTTTCATTTTCCATTCGGCCGAGAACTGTGAGTGACCGAGTGTGAATAGGCGCTTGCGGAATCAAACCATTCGGAGCAGGAAGTCCAAGCAAGCCAGCAATGAAGGTCGTCACGCCCAACAGGAAAAAATCATAATGAAATCCGGGAGGTTTGCGCAATGGGAATTCAGTGCCTTGAGCCATCAAGGACTGAAATACACCAGGTTATTAGAGCTAGGCAAAGAGAGGAGGGTTCGAACACACCGAAACATTATGATCGAAGAAAAATAAAATCCAAAGAGCAATGCCGAATGGGAATGCGATACCAATCCACTTTCCTTCAACCTGCCAAAATGGAACGAGCCAGTCCCTACCGTTTGCAGCTTTGAAAGCGGCACCAACAGGGAGCGTCGTAGGATTAGTTGCGTTAAACCGTCCCCAGTATGCCACAGCGGAAGACGCGACCAAGGAAATGGGCATCCCGTAATCCGCCAAGAATCTGCGAACATGTCTGTGGAAGAAAGATGTGTTCGAGAGGGCCTGGAACTGGAATGCCGTTACAAGCATGAGGAGGGCACAGATAATCCCGACGAAAGCAGCTTCATTGGTGGATCCAGGGCTTCTATTGGGAAACTGTCTCGTGATGACTTGTACGCCGTATTGAAGATAGACCCAGGATACGTAAAAACCGAAGGTGTCGCAGGAGAAAAGGGTAACGTATTTGAGGTAGTTACACCCTGTGGCATTGTGAGCTCAATACCCGACCAGCAAACAAATACAGACCATTAAGAGCAGCCGTAATCCAGTGAAAAATAGCACCCCAGAGGTAGACCCAACCTATAAAGTGCAGATAATTTGGGGCATTGGGTGTGGACTCGATGATATCGAAGATTGTCTTGTTCAACACTGTGATCGGGCCTGCTCGCGGATGAATATGACCTTCGTAAAAAAAAAAAAAGATCTGACGCGACACACCTGTAACGCCAGCTATGCAAAGGGGTTGAGCACCGAAGATGGAAAAGACGAAAGCTGCCATGAAAGAGGACAACAAAACTTCAACGACTCCATATTGCTGGGTCGTCTCTATGAGATCTAAAGAGAAAGCAATCCCAGGGAGGACGCTAAAATGGATGTTTAAAACGACGAATAATGTAATGAAAATTAGAGTTTAAAAAAAAAAAAGCTTACTTTGCAAAGAAAATGAGAACGGTTGCTGGCACCACACGATAGGACCAAGCATCCGTCCAGTCGCTGATATAGTAAGGGGCTCGAGAACGAATGTCGTTGTAAATTCCAGCGCCGAGTCTTACGGAGGGAGTCCGGGTGAAAAGCCAACGACTGCGTAGAACGGAGGGATGTCCTGTTGTTACATGGGGTGCGGATTTTGTTGCTTCGTGCCCCACTACAGAGGAAGATGGAGGAGCACCGCCATTGAGGGAGGACATGTCGGGTGTCTTTTTGTGTGTCGCGGTGAGGTAGTAGTAAGGAGAACAGATGAACAGAGACTACTGTGAAGAGTATCAAAGTGCTGGAAGTTGAGCATTGGACGGCCTTTGTCACGGTGAAGAAAAGGGCAATACTGATGCCCAATAGCTAAGGAATACACCTGAAATTAAATCAGCCTCGGAATACAAAACAAGTATTGTAGCAGCCAATCGGGCATTACCAACATTAGTGTACTGCTTGTATCTAAATATTACAGAGCAATATACGTGCACTGTATCTTAGGATCTAAAAATCAGTTGAAAACCTGCCCATTAGTAAAAACACGGTCAGTGTGCGACACGTCACATCACAAGAGATAACAAGGTGCTGATCGATCGCCGTTGCCGAGTTCCCATCATCCGCTTTTGGATGCGTGATGTGACGCTCAGAATGTCGATGGCTCAAGAACATCATCTACCAGCTGAAATCATAATCATGCCGTTGCAGGTCTTTTTAATTCTATATTAGAATATGGATCTAAAAAAAACGGAGAAATTTGGTCTTTTGGTTCTGAAAGCCTTGTTTTGTGTATTTTTGACAAGTATTCCGGACTTACACTCATGGATATATATAATTTCGGGACAAAGGCTCACTTGAAGATAGGTTGATACTCAATAAACATATATACATTAACTCCAGGGCGGTATGGGGCGTGAGGAAGGCAAAAAAGCCGATTGTCCCACTGGCCGGTGTATTACTGTACTAAAGGCTACGAAGATCCACGTGCCAATTCAAGCCTGCGGTGGAACTATTCCTGCAAAACGATAGTCCCCGACACTACAGTATTGAAGGTTCACGCAAGCAATATACTATATAGCTCCGCTCAATACCGTGCTTGTGTGCAGACACATGATGTTCGAGTGTCCGCTGCCTGTAGAAGGGATAAAACGCCTAGTACGCGCGCGGCTCAATCCAGAACCAACCGTTGTCGACTCCCTCAGCGCTCGGCTCCCGACCGAACTCGACAGTCGGTGACCCAGTTCAAGTGAGGACGATGGGTGTTGGGCGGGGATAGACGTCACCGAACAACTTGCTTCAAGGGCCCGCCATAACAGGCAATACGTCATCCAATAGAAGCACTACAATCCCATTCCGTTGGGCCGGCGTTGTCCGTGTAGCTCCTTGGCATCTCGTGTACCATCTGAATTTTATGTTCCTCAGTTTTTTTTTCTACCGAGCATCCTTTCTGCCGAAAACTCCCACAGTACTGAATACGAAAACCAATAACACTACAGTAGTCATATGGAGGTGGAGTCGTCCAGATCCGAGCTTCTGCCGCGGGTAGACTCGGAGCATAAAGCAAGTACATAGCGCAAAGCAGCACTACTTTTCTTCATCGCGTTCCTTTTCTGGTTGGCATTTAGGCTTCGTGTTGGATCTGCCAAAGAACTCGCTGTGTGGTTCCTATTCTCTTCAGCAGCAGCCGCGGCCGCGGAGGACAGGTTGATACAATACATTTTAGTCCACTGTGATAAAGGATACAGTCCCTGTAATTGATCATCAAGATGAGTGTTCATTGATCCTCGCAATGTTTACGGTGTTACCTTTTGTGAACCGAAATAGATCTGAACGCAATAACATTGAGATTCTGTCAGGAAACCCATCTAAAGAATGAAGAAAATCGTACTCGTCCCGTCTGTAGAATTTATCCCAGTGGTACTCGCGCACCAGTTGACCACATTTCAACTTTGAGATTCCGAGCATGCGGTCGGACTATATGGCAATATTGTCTATTTTAATTGCAATTGTCGGAGCAGCCAAGATCGTATATATATCTTTGCGAATTGAGCTAAAATCCGTGACGGGCTGGATACTAACTGAGCAGATGAGTTTTAGGAATCATTGTTCGCATGACTTATGTACTAGGACTTGACTCACCAGGTCTCCTGTTTAACGACAGTGGGCCACTGGGACAGAGAGAGAGAGAGACCCGCCGGTAGTTAAGGTGCACGATTCCAAGTGTGCCGCATCACTAAAATCAACGCGTTCAATTGGACACGTCTTTTATTACCTTTATTTCATGATCAGTCTGCCGGAGCTGATGGGAATAGAAGCTTCGACCTTGAACGCGCTGCGACGCGTTCTCTTTGCATGGATGAGAAAAAAAAGATAATCCAATTGTCGCCCTTTTTAGAATAAGGTGTGATAAAATATGTAAATGGGCCAGTATCGTGTCGAAGTCACTTGACACAAAGAAGAGTAAAAAGAAACGTGTTGTACATAGTATGTATATGTAGATACTCTCAACAAAGACCGTGCCGCCACGTCGAGTCGTCGTTTTATCCAACCTTCCTCCACAAGACCATTAAAAACCGCCATCAATGGGATCGCGTCAAATGCCAGATGCAGGCTTTTTCGAATTAGTCACCCAAAAGGCTCAAGAGCTCATCGAGCTAGAGAAAATCGGAAAACCAAAGGCTCTGGACTTCTCTGTATCTTCAACATGCAGCTTTTGTTTTTCACACATCAAGGGCCGTAAGGTGCTGCCAAGCTTTCTTGTTCAGCGGAGTTGATGATCGACCTTTGCATCAATATTCACATGTAGCCGTTGGTTTGTAGCGCATGCAAATCAACAATATTCTGCAGCAAAGATGCAAGTCGGATTTTTTCGTCTTTTTACATACGATTCTATAGCGACAAGTCCACAGTGCGCGAAGAAGGGATGGAAACAGAGCCCAGTGCGTGGCTGCCAAACCCATTCAGACCTATGCGAGAGCAACAAAGTGAGTAACACACTGCGGACCCGACTAGTATTCTCCGCCTGACAATCAATCTCTCAACGACAATCGCGCTTTCAGCGACATATGCTCAGGTTGCCCGAGTTCAAAGCTATATTGACCCAGTTCCCTTGGGGTAGAATCGAGACTGATGGCACGTTCTCCGAGGACATAGCCAGAGGTCGCTACAAAGTACTTGGATCTACAGGCTTTGGATTCTGGGCTCATAGGGGTGGCCCGATCCCTCACCTTCCATCTGGCTCAGAGGTTGAACGCCTCAAAGACGAGAGTATGCCGCCAGATATGAAAGAGTTGGTAAAAATCTTCAATTATATGGACGGAACGACGCTTTTAGCAACCAAGCATCTTAGTGACAGAGAAGGCTGGAAGCTCGAACCAGAGCTGATACCCTTTCGCAATTTCTCCATGCTCTGGTCTCCACCGAGATTGGTTACAAAGGTAGAAATCAAAGACTGGGATAGTTGGTACCGTTGGAGGAACATTCCCAAAGAGTCTCCTTCCGCCCTTCTGATGGGGTTTCCTATGTCGGTGTACTGGCTCCTCGTACACACGCTCAAAGTAGCAGACCCAAAGTCAGGCTCGTACGAGGGAGATAGAATCAAACTGAACGTTCAATACCTTGGTGCGGAGACTGAACTCAATTTTTTGCCACTGTATGTTGCCACTTGCTGCGAGACGCCTCTCCTGTACTTATTGCTAAGATCATAGGTTCTCGGAGCTAGCTCTCCTGCTCCCTCATACCGATATAAAACTCACAGTCTTCGGAGTTGCAGTCAAAAATCTCGTAGACCAGGCAAAAAAATTACACCCCAATAGCCTTGCGGGAAAGTCGTCGTCTACTACTCCAGTATTCATTTATACTGCTCCTGAAGAACGCGGCAGCGGGAAAATAGAGATTTTTCTGCACGGAGATGCTGCGCAATGGGCACCTCCTGACGGAGATGCAAAGCTGTCAAAGTACGGCAAGCCAGATGCCATCGTCGCACTTAATGCAGGGTTGGGTTCATACCCTTCATGGTTCCCAGTAGTGGTCTGGA
Organism: Sarcodon aspratus; assembly: GCA_003313825.1. Taxonomy (NCBI): domain Eukaryota; kingdom Fungi; phylum Basidiomycota; class Agaricomycetes; order Thelephorales; family Thelephoraceae; genus Sarcodon; species Sarcodon aspratus. The sequence goes on from QLOR01001101.1 coordinate 26,703, forward strand.
CACACGCCACGGAGACTCCATTCGCCGTCACTGAATACGCGGAGCAGTCGTGCGAAACTCAACAGATGATGCTGTCGGCTACCGTCCAGCGACAAGCCATGATACCTGGTTCCATTTGCTCAGGACCTGGAGTACCTATGGGCGAGGAAGCGATAAGGTCTTTAATGAAAAGCCGTCGTTACTCGATTGAGATGAATCCATTCCAAAAGCCGGGTCAAAGACCTTTCCCGACGAAGCTTCCCGACGTTTCCAATGGGTTTACGATGCGAGTTGTGGGAGAGGATGACTGAAGCCATATTAAGGGTCAAGTGCAATCATGTATCTCAACTCCCATGTAGTCACTGTACTGTATCATAATTACGCATTCACGAAGCCTGGTTTCTTTAGTCGCTCGACGAGTTCATCAACTGTGAAATCACCGCTTGAACGTCTTCGTCTAATCTACCGCCCGTTGATGGGAATGGAAGCTTCAACTTTGAATATTTTGAATGCTGATTTCGGACGCGTTCTCTTTGCATGAATACCAATCAAAAAATACGTTAAAACGGCGATCGCGTGTGAGTCACTTGACAGTTGACACAAAGTGTGAATAAAAAACGTGTCGCAGTAGTACAAAGAACCTTTCAACTCACCCCGCACACCTCATTTGTTTTCCTCTTCTTCCTACAACCCAAACCCAAAAAAAAAACAACCCCCATGCCACCAGGTCAAATGTTAAACATGAACTTTTTCGAACACATCACCGAAAAGGCTCAAGAGCTCATCGAACTGGAGAAAACCGGAAAAACCGAGTCTCTTGACTTCTCTGTAACTTCGACATGCAGCTTTTGTCAAAAAACTATCACGGACCATAAGGTATGTTTGCCATTTAGCGGCCTTGATTGAACCTTGTATTAATATCCCAATAGCCTTTGGTCTGTAGCGCGTGCAAATCGACAATATTCTGCAGCAAAAATGCAAGCTGGATTTTCTTTTTCGCTAGATGATCTTACTACATAACTATATCTACAGTGCGCGAAGAGGGGATGGAAACAGAGCCCAGCCGGTGGCGGCGTAAGCCACTCCACCTTCTGCGAGAGAAACAAAGTAAGTAAACCAACTATTCTCCAATTGGCAATCAGTATCAACAACAACCACACTTTCAGCAACACATGCTCAGATTACCCGAGTTCAGAGCTATCCTGACCCAGTTTCCTTGGGGCAGAATCGAGTCCGATGGCTCGTTCTCCGAGGACGTAGCCAGAGGTCGGTTCAAGGTACTTGGATCTACAGGCTTTGGATTCTGGGCTCATAGGGGTGGCCCGATCCCTCACCTTCCATCTGGCTTAGAATATGAGGGTCTCAACCAGGACCGTTTGCCGCCACATATGAAAGAGTTGATAAAAACCTTCAATTATACCGACGGAACGACGCTTTTAGAAACCAAGCATCTGAATGACAGAGAAGGCTGGAAGCTGGAACCAGAGCTGATACCCTTTCACAATTTCTCCATGCTCTGGTCTCCACCCAGATTGGTTACAAAGGTAGAAATCAAAGACTGGGATAGTTGGTACCGTTGGAGGAACATCCCCAAAGAGTCTCCTGCCGCCCTTTTGATGGATTTTCCCTTGTCGGTGTACTGGCTTCTCGTACACACGCTCAAAGTCGCAGACCCAAAGTCAGGCTCGTACGAGGGTAGAATCAAACTGAACGTTCAATACCTTGGTGCAGAGACTGAGCTCAACTTTTTGCCATTGTGCGTTGCCACTTGCTGCGAGACACTTCTCCTGTACTTATCGCCTAAATTATAGGTTCTCGGAGTTAGCTCTCCTGCTCCCTCATACAGATATCAAGCTAGTCGTCTTCGGAGGTGCAGTCAAAAGTCTTGCAGACCAGGCAAGGAAATCACACCCCAATAGCCTTGCGGGCAAATCATCACCCACGACCCCATTATTCAGTTATACTGCTCCCGAAGAGAGCGGCTCCGGGAAAATAGAGATTTTCCTGCATGGAGATGCTGGGCAATGGACACCTGCTGACGCAGACGCAAAACTATCAAAATACGGAAAGCCAGACGCCATTGTCGCACCCAATGCAGGGCTGGCTTCATACCCTTCATGGTTCCCAGTAGTAATCTGGACACACGCCACGGAGACACCATTTGCCGTCACCGAATATGCGGAACAGTCGTGTGAAACTCAACAGGTGACTCTGTCGACTCTGGTCCAGCGACAAGCTATGATACCCGGTTCCATTTGCTCAGGGCCTGGAGTACCTATGGGCGAGGAAGCGATACAGTCTTTAATGAAAAGCCGCAGTTACTCGATTGAGATGAATCCATTCCAAAAGCCGGGTCAAAGACCTGTCCCGACAAAGCTTCCCAATGCACCCAATGGGTTTACGATGCGAGTTGTTGGAAAGGATGACTGAAGCCTTATTCAATCTCAAGTGCAATCATTGTATACTCAACTTCCATGTAATCACTATCATAATTACGCATTTGCAAAGCCTGCTTTCTTCAGTCGCTCGACGAGTTCGTCGACTGTGTCCACCTGTTCTCAAATGTATGAGTCAAGGCAAAGTGTAACCAGGTTGGCGCCCACCTTTGTGCCGCCAACTCGTTTAGGCGGTTCAGATACCTTGACGGTCTCTATTAACGGCGTGAGATCCACTCCCAAGTCTGAAGGTTGAAGCTTCTCTATCGGTTTTTTCTTTGCCTTCATGATGTTGGGCAAGGAAGCGTATCGTGGCTCTGAATAGGAATGAATACTATCAGCTGACGTGAAGACAGAACCTTACACACCATTCAACCGCAGATCTGTTGTTACGACGAGTGGTAGTCGACATTTCAGCTCTTGGAGACCACCATCAATCTCCCTAGTCACCCTTGCTTCTTTCTTAGCTTCATCGATGACCAGTTTGCTTGCAAACGTGGCCTGCGACCAACCCATCAACCCTGCCAACATTTGACCGGTCTGCCCAGCATCGTCATCAATAGCCTGCTTTCCCAAAATGACCAAATCCACAGGCTCCACCTCCTTCTGCCTTTCGATGACAGCTTTTAGAATCTTTGCAATGCCAAGAGGTTCCGGTGAGGGTGCCGAATCTGGAACCTCAACATGAATGCCTGAGTCAGCACCCATAGCTAGCGCGGTACGCAGAGTCTCTGAAGCTTTTGGAGGGCCAACGGTGAGAACTTTGATGGACTTGACAGAGTCTTTGAGTTTTTCGCGCAGACGGACTGCTTCTTCGACGGCTAGAGTTTGGGAAGGTATAAGTCGGCGAGACTCGGGCGAATCAACAACACGAACCAATCTCATCAAAAGGGTTCTACGGCAAAAGCTTTTCATATGTGGAACGCATCTTGTCCAATAGGTAAGCACACACCATTGAATGCTTGACATTGAGATCAATACCCTTCTGATCAGGGTTCACCCGGATCTTCACTGCATAATCAACACATCTGGAGCAAAGCATGAGCGACGAGCCAAGAAACATTATAAGTAAAAATAACATACCGTTTCACTGGCACCAATATGTTCAGCAACCTCACAGCTGAGGGTCTCATGTCTAAAAGTACCGGGTCAAGCCAGTCTGATCCCAATAAACACGTGCCCATGGTTTGACCCACGTGTCCGTGAACTTCGACTCCTCGCCACTACTTACTTACAAGGATGATACATAATGAAGTTCATTGCCAACACGTTGCCTACATATCCCTCAACAAGCACATGGAACAACAAATTTATCGCACCCACTGATCATGGAAAAATATCATCAACCGAGGGATCCTCACAGTGTATATAAATTCGGTGAGGATGTTACTCGCGGTGCGTGCTTATGTCCACTACCTCCGTCGTTCCTTGTTCACATAGAATGGCCGTATGCAGCCTATCACTCCGTGCACAAGAACAACCATATGCTCTACCAAATACTCTTCATCGATAATAGCCCGATCTCAATAAGAGGACAAAAGATTATCGTCTCGGGCGTCCGCGACGGGGATTTGACTGACAAGGCCAACGAAAAACCTGAACACTTCGTCTTGAAAAATGCTCCTGGTGGGCAGCTATTTGTCGACCCGCACGGTGCCCAGAACATATCTACCGCCGCTGGTACCCAAATACACTTGAGGGACAGCGGAACGGTTACCAGCGATCAAGAAGAAGGTCCAGATACATCATTCGTACACGTCATGAACGACCACAAGTCAATGAAACGACAAGTTCCTCGGATTGGGACTGTACTATTCATGGCCGCGGACTTGTATGGTTACGGAGAACCTCCATCGTATCATCACGACCTTGAGTCCTTCTTTCTAACTTTCGCCTTGGTCTGTGCTATGTTTGGCCCTTGGGACGATATGCACAACCGCGGTCGCAAATTTTTGAAGGAATTGAAAGAAATAGGAAGACCCAAGGACATCAGATATGGTGACCGACTGCGCCTTCAAGCCAGTATTTACATGAATCTGGCGAGAGATCTATCCGGACCATATAGCCATGTCTTCAAAGAATGTATTGTCCCGCGCTTGGTCCTGTCCGCCCACGCAGGCCACGGGGCTGTGGCCCCATTCTTTGGTTTTATATTTCTGCATCTGTTAGGAGAAACGGTGGTAATGGAATTGTATAAGGAGTTGGAGGATTTGGGGCAGCAAAAGAACCTTGGTGACCATTTACGATCCATTCATAGAGTTTCCCACTGACTATAATGCCGTCCTACAGTGACTATGCTTGCTACAGAGTAGATGCTTTCTGCCAATGATTCTGCATGGTAATTGGGCGGGAATAGGGTTTGTATCTGGAAGCGCGAGAGGGGGAGGATCAGCTCTAGTTAGTTCAACAAACTTGCTAGTCTTTCACCCCTTGATGATGCTGGCGGCGCTGGGCCTCCAAAACATATGCGGCAACGGACATCCTGAAAAATGCGGAGTGGCCGCGATATTGAACACCTGAAAGGTCTGCTCGTGAATGACGCAATAGCCTGCCAGTGAGAAGTGTTCAATGGTCTGGTCTTCGAGACAACTAAAAGTCAAGCTTTCAAGTCTGAATCTGGTTTGTCCTCTCCCATCATCTCACGGATCCAAAAGATCATCCAATAATGGCGTTGTTGGCCCTAATCATTAATAACTTGAAGATCGTGGCCCATAGCAGTGGCAGCTGCACTCTTTACTGCACGTCACGCTTGAAATCTCTTCGTTGGATTTAAGGACTTGCCACACTGTCTGTCGGACTACAATGATTAGATATAACGGTGTTCATTGCCAACACGTTTCCTACACATCCTGCAACAAGCAGTGCCTAAAACAAGTGCCTCACACCCATCATGGAAAACTATCATCAACCGAGGAATCGTCTCAGTTTATGTGGATTAATCAAATTCGTACCCTGCCACGACGATTTCACTGATCAGGCCAACAAAAAACCTGAACACCCCGTCTCGAAATCGGCACTGGCATACAGCTAGCTGTCGAAGCGCACGGCACACAGAAAGTTTCTACGGTGGCTGGCTTCAAGGTGCGTTCGATCAGAGACGCTCGTAATGATGCTGGTTCGTCCTCTCGCAGTCTCACTTGCATCACATGGATTCACTAATTGCAGTCTTGGCCCTAATAACTTTTTTATATTAAGAACACGACTTACTGCACCCTTGTAACACGTGTGGAACAAGTTGAATCTCAGAGGCTTCATCGGTGACTCGCCGCAGCCGGACTACATTGGTTAAACATAATGATGATCACTGCAAACACGTTGCCCATACATATATCCTACAACAAGCACCTGAAGCAAATTATCGCACCCCACTGATCATGGAAAAACAGCATCTACCAGATCCTCAAACTGTAAATGGGTTCGGTGAGGATGTTACTCGTGGTGCGTGCTTATATCTAATACCTCGGTCGTTCCCCTTGTTCATATAGAATGATCGTATGCAGCCTATCGCTCCGTGTACTGGAATACCGGAATCTTCTATCAAATGCTCCGCAGAGTCGATGATTCCTCGTTCTCCAAAAAGGGCCAAAAAGTCATCGGCTCTCTCTGCCACCATGATTTGGCTGATCATGCCAACAAAAAGCCCGAACACTCGATCTTGGAAAACGGCGCTGGTGGCCAGTTAGTTATCGACACGCACGGTGCAGAGAACGTATCCACTATAGCTGAATCCAAAATACAATCAAGAGATAGCCAAGCGGTTACCGACGATCACGAAAAACAAGGTCCAGATACATCATCCGCACAAATCACGAACGACCACTGCAAGTCAATGAAACGACCGGTTCATCATCGGATTGGGACTGCACTTTTCATGGCTGCGGACCTGTATGGTCACGAAGACGACTTGTATAGTTACGATGCGGGCCTGTATAACCATAAGGGGCCCCCATCGTATCGTTACGACCTCGAGTCCTTCTTTCTAACTTTCGCCTGGACCTGTGCTACGTTGGGCCCTTTGGACGATATGCCCAACCGTAGTCGCCAATTTCTGAAAGAATTGAAGGCATTAGGAAGATCCAAGGACATCAGATATGGTCAACGATTGACCAGTCAAACCGGTATATATGCAGATTTGGCGAGGGATCTATCCGGACCATATAGCCATGTCTTCAAGGAATGTATTGTCCCGCGATTGGTGCTGTCCGACCACTTGGGACACATAGTTGTGACTCCTTTCTTTGATCTTATATTTCTGCACCTGTTAGGAGAGATGACGGCAAAGGAATCGGATAAGGAGTTGGAGGACTCCGAGGATTTGGAGCAGCAAAAGAAACTCGGTGACCAATTATGTTCCATCGGGTTGCCCACTCACTCTAACGTCTTCCTACAGTGACGATGCCTGCTACAGAGTAGATGGTTTCTAAAGATGATTTGGCATGGTACTCGAAGTATTGATAGTTTTTGAAAACAAATGCACACACTATTTATTGTTGAACAAACACAGCTCTCTTTGAATTTTACATCCTTACATCTTTCGTTCATAACATTTGCCCAACTGATCAAACAAATTCTGCAAGGGTATC
>QLOR01001102.1:0-33416 GCA_003313825.1 Sarcodon aspratus
CATCAGCTGGAATGAGAGGATATGCTCCGGCTGACAGACAAGGACGCCACCAACACGTGCACAATCCTTGAACAGATCTATAATTGTCCGGATTTTATCCACATCCAGCTTCATATCTCTGCTAAATGGAAGGTAGAAAAGTCGTCTGTTGGACAGACGGCAAATGCGCTGCTTCAGAAGATTGAACATTTGGGCGCAAAGAGGTTTCAAAACTAGAACTCGGACCAATTGCTCACCATCGGCCAGAGAGGCTGAGATGATAGGAACAATAACCTAAACCACATTTAGATTTCGTCATGTAAAGGTAAGAGTAACACTAACTGACGACTTTCCATCACCCATGTTCAATTGCATTACCGTATTAGTCTGACTTTCCGGTGCCATCATCTCTTGAGCAACTGAGGCTTGGACAGGTCGTATAAGAAGATTCGCATCCAGCTGGATCAATAGCCAATCCGGATAAGCCATCATGTCCCAGCCTTGTCCTCCGCTGTTTTCATATTCTTGACGGTATTCAGCATCCAGTCCAAGGTGCATGAACTTGTTGAGTCGAAGGGCCTGCTGTTTGGCGGCCAGGGATTCTGCGAGCGAAGTCAATACACTGTGCCAGGCGTTGGGCAGACCTTTACGGGAGTGGAGGGAGAGTTGACCCAGTAGATTTTCCAGACCAGTCGACGGCCAAAGTCCCGCCTCAAAAAGCATCGTTTCGGCAAGGCTGTTTGGTTTGAGAGCTGTAATTATTGTATCGAGAACGGATTGCAACGAAGAGTCTGTAAAAGGTAGCTGAAGGGATTTCCCAGTATTATGCACAATAGATGACGGGCGCTCAAAAGCGGAAACGCAACGCAATAAATCTTTGGTGTACTGAGCAGTGAAACCCATCAAAGGACTGTTCTGAACACTGGCCAGTAAACTTCGGGTTGCAGATGCATCAACCCTCGTACTGCAACGTCTCGCTCTTGACACAGCTCCGTGTCCTCCGATACTTGAGGACATGTCAAGGAGCCTATCTGTGTCTTCCATAAGGATGCGAAGTGTCAAGGGCGCATAGGGGCTATGAGGAAGTTCTTGATGAGACGGCATTGAAAGAGCTGGAGGAATATGCTTGTGAGACGTCATTCCAAGAACAGAGTTTAACTGGACTTGAAGTTCAGCTGTGCACTGGAAGAGACGGTAATTGGCGAATCTAGAGGAAAATAGGTCTTTGCATTCTTTTTTGAAAGGTTCGGAGGTTTTGATTGAAGAGTGACTTGACAAGCTACCAGGCATGTGGGGGGATGTAGACGGCCAGGATGAAAACAGAGTTTTCGCGAGTGATTGACACTGAGCATCGCACTCTGACTCATGAGCTATCCGTCTTCGAGACGCGAGAGCTTTCCTAGTCTCTCCAACTTGCAGCGTAAGATGTGATTGTTGGCTCCCATTATACTTGATGCGGTGCTTCTCTGTGAGCTTTTGGACTTCCTGCAGCTTTAATGTATGCCCAGGCCCTAAATCGAAGTCTCCGTTTGGAAGACGAGCAGCTGCATTTAATGATGCATGAGAGTTATGCGTCGCAACAGCCAATAATGAGTGGCAAAGTTTGCGGTCAAAGTCACGACGATATGCAAGGATACCAAATGTAAATGTTATCCCGTAGACGTCTTTCTCTCGAGAGGTCCTTCGGAAGAGTGACAAAAGCGTGAACCAAACGGAACTAAGGGGTTCTAAGAGCCACGTTCGTGGACTGTTGAAATCGACATCGAGGTTTACAGGGTTAGAAAATGATTGCCACTGCTTGAAATGATGCCAAAGGTCTTTCGCCACTTCGAGATTGCCGGTGGGCCATCGATGAGCAAGATTCGCTATCTCTACGACGTCTTGTTCTTTGTCTGTTGAAGAAGATACATTGAGGCAACGGCTTGGCACATAACGAACATCTAAAGGAGCAAAGACGTGAGCATCATAATGGATGATTAAGAATGTGACCACGAACCTGCAGGCTTCCCTCCTAGCTCTTGTAGCTCACTTGATACAAACCGCGCATATCGGAACTCGGCTCTTTCCCTAAGGACCGCTGACCCCTTTGCGACTACTTCAAGAGGTTTCACAAGACTTCCAGTGCGAAACAGCCCTTGATTATTTCCATGACGCAGAATTGCTTCGACTAGGGGCGTATATGGGGCGATCTGTGAATGTGACAATAGAATGGGATGCCAGGTAACCGTCTCCATGGAGGTAAGATGGATGGGGTAGTACTGCCGGGTAGGCGTAAGGTTGACGATGTTTGAGAGGATGTCTTTGTGCTCATCAGTAAGCTCCATGAAAGAGAACGAATTAGCGGAACAGAGCATTCGAAGGGCCTGTTGGACACCGGTGCGATGGATGAGAGGATCACTGAGCAAAAATGATGTCAAGATATGCAGGTATGCGAGCGTGTACCAGCTCGTAAGCGTGCCATCTCCCACAAGCCTTCCAATCAGATCGTCAACGTCATACATGAACACTCGAATATGGTGACCTGGATCAGAGTGCGGGGTAATGGTGACCCGATGGTGTGAACGGGAGGGCTCATTGCCTGGGAAGACCTCAATGGTTCCGTCGGGGATAATGATCCTGCGCGTTCCCCGACCATCCGTGGTCTTCAATACAAGCTTGCTTGTCAGACCACAGAGTGTTCCTATAGACTGAACTTTTGAAACACAAAAGTCAGGGAGATCCTTGCACTCAAGATCACCGTTGTCGTTGATGAAAAAAGTTAATTTGTATCGTGGGAGCTTGACCTGCAGGTTCTGATAGGACATCGGATGGCGACATACTGTAGCCAACGTCGAGATAGCAAGCAAATTTGCCGGCGATGTCTCCATAGGTAGGAGTACAGTGTGAATGCTCATTACAACACCACTATCAGGACTCAGGACTACATCTGCCTGAGTGTTTGTGCTGACAAGCCGAGGACGTCTCACTTCAGACAAGATTGGATCGGCATCAAAGTTCATGCACCAAATAGGTGAAGCAGAGGGGTCCCATCCCAACCGCATCGGATAGATCTCCAGGGTCTGTGAAGTGTTGTGAAACACTAGACAAGTCTGTTGAAGCAGAACGTTGGGCACATCTCCCTGCAGCTTCTCGTTGGGAACAAACTCGGATATCCCTTGTCCTTGTGGACCTCGAGTGCGAACCAACAAGTCCTCACCTCGAAGCGCAAAATGAACCTGGAAAACGTTAAAATGTGAGATTGTTCTTGAAAGAAGGAAAACTGTGTACTTCTTGGCTTTGAACGTTAGTGCTGAGTTGATAGTCCATGCCTTTCATGGTTGATGGAACAATGTCGGCTGTAGACTGTTCGACGTGTTAGAGGATGAACGTGATTTTGAAACAATATAGAGATTACATGGGTTTGGAAGAGGGCCTGGAATAAAGAGTGCCTTAAGATGTCCTTTGGAAGGCCGGAAATTGTTTTCCCATCTACAAGGAACGTTCCGTCGTAGAGGTTGAGATGGACATAACAGACCTGAGCGTTATCCTCTTCGGAAGTCTGACAAGTCATCCAACGGTCACCAATAGGTTGCCAGGGGCGAGAATTACGTTGAAAGGCTTGCCATGTGTTACGACGGATGGCATTGTCCAGACCGAGGTTGTTAGAGCAGATGGCTGTCTTCAGGACGTCGAAGACTTCTGCTGAAAGTACCACATCTTTTTCGACCATGTATCGGAGCGGTGAGGAAAGACTTGATAGATTTGCAGGTACGATGTTTTGGAGAACGATAGCAGAATCGACGAACACAGTGAGTGCATTGGAGTCGCACAAGATTTTGGCGATTTCACCATCTAGCATATAAGTTGAGCGGCAGGTGACGGAGAGCTGAACAATTTTGTCCCTGTGTTCGTTCATTGCTTCGATTATTCCGCGGCCTTAGACTTCATAAGGTGCAACACCTGTTCCATCCAACCCGAAAGAGTTTGGCGAAGAGATGCCAAAAATTTTCGGACATCCTCCTTCACCCTCTCATCCATACTCAATGAGAACAAACGACAAGCAATCATACTGAGTGTTGCCGCCGTCCAGCCTTCTTGCCAATTAGCTGAAATGTTAGCAAGGCGCTCTCGAAGCACTGTAAGTACCTCCTGTCCAAATTTCGGTTCAGCAAGGTCGAGATGTGCCTCACGACGAGGGTCCTCGTCCTTCCTGTATGACAATGCTTTCTCGGCCTGCCACGCAGCTTGACGGAACAAGAGGTATGTTGCTGGGTTGCCTAGGGTGAGCGTTCCCCTGATCAATTCTAGCATCATGTTCCGCCACTGAAGGCGATTTCCTGCACGGAGATGGCCAAAAGCATCCCACTCATGGTATGAAATGATAATAGGGCACTGTGATTGACGAGCAATGACCATGTTAGGTGTATGTTTTGTTCCGACGATAGACCAATCCAGTTGAACATATGGTCCTGGAGGCAGGGAAGGCGTACACTGTTTGCGAATGCTCATGGAGGGAAATACTGACGGAGTAACCCAGCAACGAGAAGAACCATCGAACATGTCATATCGCAACCCGTGTGTCTTGACGACATCATTCTCCCCGCAGGGAAGTTTCCTCTTCTCGTAGTGTGACACGACGAAGGACTTGGTGGTGGATGCGATTGTGAGCTGCTGAGCGGTGGTATTTACATTGAAATACGTAGAGAGTGCGGGGTAGTCGCGCAGAACCGGTACAGGTGACGGGTTTGTCTTGAGAACCGCTGAAGAATATTCGTGTGCGAGAGAAAAAGTAGTATCGCGCCAGACCCCAAATGCGTTCGGCAAGCACAATTCGAAGACAACGAGTCGGCTGAGAATTTCGTCTTCAGGCAAAGGCCATTCGTGAACCCTCATCTTCAACTTGTCAGCATCCCGACCCAATGTACATTTTTTGCATGACCGCGAATGCACCGATTGAGGATCACCCCATTGATCTTCGGTCTCGATATATATATGTTCCAGGCTGTTGGCTTCCTCCGTAAGACATTTATATCTGTCATTGAGTGTCTGACACTCCTGGCGTGTGAAAGAACGCTGACGAGTCGCTTCCTCGATTATCCGTGAACGAAGTGACTGAAGTGCGGGGTCTTCATCGAAGTAACGGGCCGGGAAGGCATCCCGGTGATTGTCGAATTTAAATATGGAGTGATTTGAGTATACCGCGCAGTCGCGTCGATCGTAGAGGTAGTCCTCAACAGCCTGAGCTCTTATCATTTCATCAAGAGTCGGTAAAAGCAGAGGTTCGCATAATTTGACGTCAAGTTCGGGTGAATATTTTGCGAGTAGTGGAATAATATTGATAACCGTCTTATCAAGGGCGACCCAAAGCTCCATCTGTGTGAGGAAGGCTCGAGAAAACAGCTCGGGATTACTATCCTGGTACGAAGCAGCGAGGATATGATGTCGCTCAATCATCTGTCTGAGCATCTCTACCTGATCGGAAAATGAGGTGCTGTACAGCCACGAAAGCATATCACAAGCAACCCAACGCTCCAACTTAAAAACTGCTATCCAAAGGTCTACACCAGAAGCCGCCACAGGAATAAGGGCGGGAGGAGATTTTCCGGTGCTCGAAGTAGTGCTCGAAGAGAGGAGGGAAGCCTCGAAAGCTGACGGGGAGAAGCGGACGCTCGCCTTTGACAAGGTGTTGCTGCGGTTGTAGACTTCCGACAGATACATTCTGCTGTTGGTCAAACAAAAGCCCTTGGCTTTTTCTATCTCCTCCATTGTTGGAGCTTTCCAATTTAATGGCAAAGCTTCTGCGGCTTGGATTTCATTCCAGCGTTGCCCAATGACAGCACTACACGCTTTGGTCTGATGGGCGATATACTGGAGGACGGGAGAGGAACCGGCAAGAGGGGGGAATTTGGAGACCCGGATAGCGATTTTCGCGTTCATGGTGGACAGAACGTCGTGAGCGACGTTGACACCGACGGCTCGCTCCAACAGTCTCGCTAGAATGAATGTGGTAAAAACCTTGTAACCGTATCGCGGGTCCATTGCCCACTCTTCCAGAGTGGTTTGCAAGACGACTCTGATAATCATCCAGGAAGGAGCTCTCCGCCACGGAAGAAGAGCACTCTTCCACAGCACATGGTCGTCAATGCGCTTTGTAATAAATGTCGTCCTCTCAGCAACTGATGTGACATCTTCAGTGCACGCTCTCGCAATCCCTCCAAGAAGTTCTGAGATGTATCGAATATCAGCAACCTCTCTGACCTCGATCTGCACCGATCCAGCCTTCCGCGTGACAGGCGCTGCATCTGGCATATCCGTACAATCGAGATCCACAAGTAGGGCACATAGGGAATCGATTGCAGAGCTATCGGTGGGGAACAAGAGGCGGGGGCGGGATGGAAATCGGACAACGATTTTACCGGCAGTAGAGGCTACGGCTGCGGCAGTAGGTGAGGCTTGGAAGAATTCTAGAGTGAGGTGATAGAAGCTGGGTTTGCGGAGGATAAGACCTGCATTTTGTTTGTAGATGTGGAAAGCAAGGACATCTGGGAAAACCGGGATTATAAATAAAAATGGAAGCTCAAACAGGAGTAAATGTACCATGAATTTCCATATTGTTGATGGCACTACGAAGGCATTCTAAAGGGATATACATTGACTTGTGAAGTCTTTCCATCGATTGAAGCATCTTATACAAAGTACGCCACGCAGAAAGCACACCAATTCCAGCGTTTTCAGCTTTCTGGTAACGTAGAAAAGCGGCAGCACTGTCACTAACGTGGCGAAGGAGGGCATGAGTGCTGGTGGGGTCACTGTCGTCCTCTTGCGGGAGCTTAGGAGGCAAAAAGAGGTGGTTGATAAGATAGCCGAGATGGGTGTTGACTGTGAGATCTGAAGCCGAAGCCGAAACTAATCTCATTGTGGGGAGATAATGTCTGTGTGAACAGGGGTGATCAGAGACAAATCAGTACAGGAGTCGAAAGTGAGGACTAGCCTATAAATGCTGCCTGTGGGTGAGATAGAAATGCTCTTGTTCTTGGAGGGTGGCAGTAAAGAACAAGGTGGTGTAGATATGAGCCGCCGCCTTTATATTCCCCGACAGCTCGATCTATCCCCTATTGCAGAATTGCTGGTAAATGCGTGGTAAGAACGGATTTGGTCCATGACGTATGGGGTACACTGATCACTTCGGGTGTATTCCAGATGAAGCTTGTGGGAGTGTTCATACCAAAATGTAAACAGTTACTTGCATTGTTAATGCCGATGGGACAGAAGACTGACGGCAGACCATTTCGCGCATGGCCTGGAGCGCTCTAACAGAAATGAATAGTTGCTCGCCATGATGAATCCAGGTTTTCGGAAGCCCCGAACCGTGTTTGTTACTGTCAGACAGCCAGGAAGTCCTTGAAACCACCCCAGGAATACCTGATAGCAAACACATGGACTTATTATAGCAAGACTATGTCACTTGGAGTGATGGAGATTGAAGACACCGAAAACGACGAAAGACAAGGACGGATGACAATCTCTATTACAGAAATTAATCCACGAGCCTGATGCGGGCTGACCTGGACCATACGAAATGTCCGAACAACCTCTTTTGACCGAGTGGACACGAATATTGTTTTACAGCGTCTGCAATTAAGAACCTGTCGAAGATCGTAGAAACGCTTCAAGAGAGGGAGACGACCATGTACCTTGGTCCTTGTCCTTGTCCTCGTCTCTCTTCACCTTCTCTCGCCTTCTGAATGTTTCCTAGCAGCACTCCATGTGAGCTGTGCAAGCAAGATGCCGGTATTCACATCCGGTTTTGCACCGGTGAATGCCTGACAAATAAAAGGTTGGCACACCAATAAACTTTGACTTGAGTGATATTGTAGTTGCTATAATACTTGTTTTTCGTTACGGCGGCCAGAGCGTCTTTGACTGACCACGCAATAGCCTACAGTGACACCAGTGCTCCAGGATCATGGCCGACATACAGGGCATTAGCTCCAGGGCGAATGAGGTAACATGTACCGAATGGCTGTTCAGGGAGATACAACACTAACCACGACACAGTCAATAAAGCCTCTATACTGATGAAGCTAAGTTCGACACACTGAGCAAAAGTCCAAAATTCTACCACGTGCATCCCCAACTCTCTGACGTAAACGCCGAAAAACTTCAATATCCCAGGCCATCGGATTTTTTCAACACTCATGTTTTTCTTGTCTCTCTTTGCATCGTAGTAACAACCTGCTGGGCTATTCTGAGCGCCACGCCATCTGCACCGGTGAGTTTGCTCCCACTGGATTACTGTCTGTGGTGCCCTAAACTAAACCACAGAAACAAGAGAACATAGGTGGTCTTGTTATTAGTCTTGAGAATTAGTATCGCAAGGGCTGTCCTTCTCCAGGAAGGCTCTCTGCGAACGAACGATACACCTTCTACTAGTAGAAACAACCACAGAGACCTCGATCCTGAAAACCTATCTTGACAGATATTGACAATACGACACTCGGAAATGTCTCATACCTCTATGCAACCCTTGTACAACCTAATTTATCCCGTTCCACGGAGGTCAGTCTTGGCGCATCCCAGACTTGCAGCTTGATATATGGAACATTCATGACTTATCGATGTGAAGATAGTTATAGAGCCTGTTAGCAGAAAAAATCTTGTAATGGATTCGATCCAGGACACCGACAATATACAAGCCTTGCATATCTGGTGCGCCTCTTTGGGTTCATGCAACATTTATTCATAGCTCTTCTCGACCGAGGGCACTTTACCGCCTGATGGACGGTAAGTCGGAACGATAAGTATCGCACGCACAAACAACCTTTTAAAGAGACCGTCAGACATAGCCATGCTTCAGAAGCTTATTCCACAAGGCGTCATTATTGCGGATCCTATATATAACGTAGCGCATATACTTACCGGTGTACTCAAACGTGAGTAACTTAAATGAGATATTATAATTTGAATACAGATCCCAAGTTGCTGGAGTGTGAATCGCATAGCAATGAAAGTTAGAGAGTCTACGTACTTGTTTCTAAAAACATCGGTAGTAATATTTATGACAATGTACTAGTAAGTATCGTTATAGATGATGTACTTCGAGTTCATGCCACAAATTCATCGCTGCCGGCGAAGAATTGCCCCGATATGGGTGAGGGTATATCCTTGACCCTTCCTTCTCCATCCAACCGATTCCCGTAGGACGCCTATTGCGTTTTTTCAAACAGACAATTATGATTGCTCAAAATTCGCGGAGCGCCTTCATCATGCACAAGTCCAACCGCATCGCACTTGCCTTGCAATATCCATCACGCATTTCGCCAAGGTAGAGACCTATCCTATCACAAACTTCTTCGAACGATACTCGGTCGCTGAAGAACAGTTGGCCAGAAAAGAGGTCAAGCTCATGTGACGTGAGAACGTGAAGCCAGGCTGCTGAGAGACCGCGAAAAGGTCCAATCCGTCGAGCGAGCGAACAGTTCGAGACGTTCGAGGCGAATACATATGCAGATTTGCATAGCCAGACAAACGGATCTCTGGAAGGAGCTCATTCGCCTCGAAGGGGCTGAGGAGCAAGAGTACGTTCGGAGAAGTCGTCCTGTTCGAAAGAGCTTTATTCATCACTAAGTAATTGCAGTAAGCGAAGACTTCTTTCGGTTTGAGCACTTGGTTGCCACCGCTGATTTTCCCGCACCTTCGCTCTCTCATCTGGAGACCATATGAACGATTTCCTCCGTGCCATTCAATGGGTTCTCACTACGACCACTCCATGAATTCCCTAGTCACAGACACTAGCACTGGCGCAGCGCTCTACGAAATCGAGACCCATCAGAAGTTCGTACTAGGAAGCACGTGAGACGGCTTTTAGGGAGCTTGAGTGTCTACCGGTCTGGACGATCGTCTTGAGAACTGGATCGAGGGAGTGATGAAGAGGTTTATTTATCGTCTACGACACGCTCTACCTGCCTTTCCTCCTCCTTCTCGTGCGCAAGCTCTCGCTCCTGTTCTTCTAACAATGCGCCACTTCTCCCAGGCTGAATACGAAACTGTTGGCATTTCTTGCGGATCCCTTCCTGATATTCACTGAAAGCCCGCCACCGTTCAAGTCTTGTTCAACCCTCACACCGCAGAGCTCCTCCAAAGTACGCGACTTAGGCTTGCGCAGAACATTTGCAAGCTTTAACTGCGTCAAGCTCCCTTTTGCGTATTTCTCCCATGCTGCATGGCGGCGGTCTAAATTTTTGCCCTGTCCCCGACTCTCCAGTGACGTAAGGAAGTTGTCAACCTGCCAGTGACCCAGTGACTCGGAGGACGTCGAAAAGTTCAATATCCTTCGTATCTTTTTAAACCGACGCTCAAGTATTCCTTGCCTCGGCTGTAGACCATCTCCATTCTGAGTGTTATGCCATCCGCACCGTTGTGTTTGCGCTGTAATGCTGTGCGGTACCTTGCTTACCAATAGAAACCAGAGAACATAGGCGGCCTCATTAGGCTTGAGAATCAGCCATATTGCAAAGCCTGGCCTTCTCCAGGAAGGTTCTCTGCGATTGAATGGTCGGACACTCACGCTTCAACTAGGTGATCCAGCTGGTTGACGTGGCAAAAAAAAGCAATGGTGAGTATTAACATTTACTGCATCTAGTGTTGGATAAGAGGAGTCAGACCCTTCATTTCAGATATTTCGAATGGGATGCCCTCAATTGAATCAATTTGAACTTTCAGAACCCCCACATAAGGAGATATAGTCGGTTGTTTTATATGCATATAGGTATGTCTTGACGAACACCTGAGTCCGGACTTCGGTTGCTTATCAGAGTAAGCCCTGGATACTTCTGTGAGGAATCAGACAAGTAGTATCTGGATACCGGAAGATATTATTTTTTTGCTATTTGCAAATTTGGTCCTGCAGAAGAATCGATCAGCTCATACAATCTACCGACATTATCGTGGACAATAATAACAAGCACCCACTCTGCTTGCAGACTCTCCAAGTATGGTGATCTCGTACTACCGCTTCCGCCGCCTCACACGGTTTAGCCAGACAGCCCCGCAGCTGCGTTGTTGTTTCCCTATTCTTGTTGCAAAAGTGCGTTTCGTTAACGGTCAGACATGGGGAAACGAAACTTTCCACAAGTGCCGTTAAGGAGGGACTGGGTTCGAAAAGTAAGATTGTAGGGTTCTCTTTCCGGCGTCGGAGGATGAACACTTCAGAGTCTCCAGATAACTAGATTGGTAGAAACATGGCAGACTGTAATGATATAACATATGTAGCGCATATACCGGTGTACTCAAACGTGACTCGATTCTGAATATCATAAAAGTTTGATACAGATCCTTGCTGGAGTGTGAATCACATAGTACATAACAATGAAAGCTGGAGAGTCTACGTACTTGTGTCTAAAGAGAACCAAAGTAGTATCTATGACAATGTAAGTATCGTACAATAGATTATGTACATCTTCAAGTTCATGCCACAAATTCGTCACTGCCGAGGTTGTTTCCATGAAGCATTGCTCCAACATGGGTGAGAGTATATCCTTGACCCTTCCTTCTCCATCCAATCAATTCCCGTAGGACAGCCACAGGGTTTTCTTCGAACAGACAATTATGAATGCCCAGACTTCGCCTCGCGCCTTTGTCATGCACAAATCCAAGCGCATCGCACTTGCCCCGCAATTCACCAGGTATTTCGCCAAGGTAGAGACCTAGCATATCACAAACTTCTTCGAACGATACTCGGTCGTTGAAGAACAGTTGGGCAGAAAAGAGGTTCAGCTCGTGTATGACCCAGCGATGTGAAAAAGTAAAGCCAGGCTGTATAGATACCATGCAAAAATCCAATCCATCGAGCGGACGAACAGTTCGAGACGTTCGAGGTGAATACATGTGCAGATTTGCATAGCGAGACAAACGGATCTCGGGAAGAAGCTCATTTGCCTCGAAGGGGCTGAGGAGCAGAAGTACATTCGGAAGAGCGGTTGTAGTAAGAACCCATTGTACAGCACGGAGGAAGTCGTCCATATGTTCTCCAGGTGAGAGAGAGACGGTGTGAGAAAAGTCCTCGGTAGCAAACAAATGCTTAGATCGAAAGAAGTATTTGCTCATTGTACTGAGTGCGGAATAATGCGTCGTTTTCCGAAGACAATGCAATAGTGAGACGAGTTTAAGGGAGTTTGAGTATTCACCCTTCTGGACGAGCGTCTTGAGAGCTGGATCGAGGGTGTGATGAAGAGGTTTAGCGTCTATGACACGCTCTACCTGCCTTTCCTCCTCCTTCTCGTGCGCAAGCTCTCGCTCCTGTTCTTCTAACAATGCGCTACTTCGTCCAGGCCGAATACCAAACTCTCGGCATTTCCTGCGGATCTCTTTCTGACTCTTACTGAGAGGCCCTCCGCCGTTCGAATCTTGTTCAACCCTCAAACCGTAGAGCTCCTCCAAAGTACGCGACTCTGGTTCGCAGAGGACATTTGCAAGCTCTAACTGCGTCAAGCTCCCTTTTTTGTATTTTCCCCAAGCTGCATGGCGGTGGTCAAAATTTTCGCCCTGGCCCGCCCAAAGTGCGCCATTATCGATTATCTGCATGCACGTCTCTCGCATTACCCATAGGAGGACGTCGCTGGAATCCAGAGTGTCTCTTTGAGCGCCAATACAAATCTCAATCTTCCCCCAGATCTCTCCGGGAACAAAATACGATATCGAATGACCACTTCCTAGCTTGCGCATGCGCATGCAGCCTATAATAATCTGTTAGTTTGTCAATATTTAATACATAACAGAAGTTAACTCCCCTTGAACAAGTTTGTCCTTGGTGGTTTTAGGTCCGAGCGTCACCACTGCACGAGTACCCTTGGGGAATTTGAAGTCCGTGCCTCGAGTATGAGCTTCGTCGAGATACACAAGCGCCTTGTCTAGCTGCGTGTTGTACACAGAAGTGGCCAGCAGTTCACTATGTTCATCACGAGTGACCACGTAGAACTCGTCATTAGGATTACAGTAGATAGCGGCTTCAACGTGTGACCTCGTATCCAACTTTAACCATTCTCGAGCAACATCCTCGTTCTGAAGCTCCAATACCTGTGCGCCGACGTCCAACAGAACCATCACATGCTGTTCCTCAGAGACGACCCTTTGTATTAATTCTTTTGCAGTAGAGGATCCTGTATTAATGACATGTCGATTTTCGGGGCGGAGGAGATACTCGAGAACTTGTGCATTTGTATGACGCTGCGACTCCGCATCCAGCTGGTGCATAGATAGCGGAAGCAGATAACTGTGATCATTCGTTCCACTGAAGCCAGTAGTAAGCCGGGTCTTCTTGCGCGCGAGATCCCATGCATTCGTGGTGAGCTTGTGCTCGAACTCTTTCACCTCCTTCGGGAACACACATTCCGACAAGTAGAAGTCGACGACAGCCTTGTTGAATCGTAGAAGAGGAAAAATGCAACTGAACTTCTGTTCCGTATCGTTTAGGTTCAAGCCGCGCAAATTACGTAGAGTTTCAGGGATGACATTCAATGATCCCTTGATCCAGTCTTCGTATCGCAAGTCTGGATTGTCTGTGGTAGAGAGATGTTGGAAGGTGGTGTCCATTTGGTCATTCGTTAGGCCGCCATAATAATAAGAGAGACAAGTGAGTACAAGAATCATGTCGGGGTGCCCGAACTCAGCTCGAGAAGCTGGGCTGTCTTTTGCTCGATACGGTACGGCAAGCATGGACCGGCTCGGGTCAAGCCCATAGTCGACTCGCCATCTCTTCTCCTTCAGGCTGTGTAAGAGTATACCATGAGCGATGAGCCCACGCAGCAGGAGAAGCTGGTCGAAGTAGTCTCCAGAGTGCGTGTTCAAGGCATGGCTCGCTTCCGTGGTGGCTTTTGTGTTTGTTAAAAACTGGAAGGCTATGGTCCGTAAATTATTGGGGTAGCTGCGGAACGAAATCGACATCATTCTTTCTTCATAAACAATCTGGCGTGCCATTGTTTCCATTAAATCGAGGCCACACTCCTGAGATAAAATCCGCATACGAGGAAATCGATCCGAGGTGTCTGTTGTCTCCACTTCTAGTCCCTTCGGATAGCGGGTTGCGAGGTTCTTCAGACTTGCTTTCAACAATGACAACATCTCCTGCACAGTGTCCCAGCGATCAGGTTGACCTCGAAGCGCTTTTGGAGTACCAACTGTGTAGATCAGTTGGTAACGTACACTCAGAATCTCGTCGCTTTCGTCCAAGATATCGCGACTCTCCTTGTTTAACCAGTCTTGACCATCTAGCAGCAGTCGACTCTCGTCAGTGTCTCCGTCACGACATAGTGTATGAAGGCCCATCAGCTGGAATGAGAGGATATGCTCTGGCTGACAGACGAGGACGCCACCAACACGTGCACAATCCTTGAACAGATCTATAATTGTCCGGATTTTATCCACATCCAGCTTCATATCTCTGCTAAATGGAAGGTAGAAAAGTCGTCTGTTGGACAGACGGCAAATTCGCTGCTTCAGAAGGCTGAACATTTGGGCGCAAAGGGGTTTCAAGACTAGAACTCGAACCAGTTGCTCACCATCAGCAAGAGCGGCTGAGATGATAGGAACAATAACCTAAACCACATTTAGATTCCGCTATGTAAAAGTAAAAGCAGCACTAACTGACGACTTTCCATCACCCATGTTCAATTGCATTACCGTATTAGCCTGGCTTTTAGGCGCCATCATCTCTTGAGCAACTGAGGCTTGGACAGGCCGTATAAGAAGATTCGCATCCAGCTGGATCAATAGCCAATCTGGATAAGCTATCACGTCCCAGCCTTGTCCTCCATTGTTTTCAGCTTCTTGATGATATTCGTCATTCAGCCCTAGGTACGTCAACTTGGTGAGTCGAAGAGCTTGCTGTTTGGCGGCCAGGGATTCTGCGAGCGAAGTCAATGCACTGTGCCAGGCGTTGGGCAGACCTTTACGGGAGTGGAGGGAGAGTTGACCCAGTAGATTTTCCAGACCAGTTGATGGCCAAAGTCCCGCCTCAGAAAGGAGTGTTTGGAAAAGATTGTTTGGTTTGAGAGCTGCAATGATTGTATCGAGAACGGGTTGTAACGAAGAGTCTGTAAAAGGTAGCTGAAACGAATTCCCAGCATTATGCACAATAGATGACGGGCGCTCAAAAGCGGAAACGCAATGCAGTAAATCATCGGTGTACCGAGCAGTGAAAGGATTCGAAGGACAGTTCTGGGCCCTGGCCAGTAAATTTCGAGTCGCTGATGCATCAGCCCTCTCCTTAGAATATCCTGCTTTTGCTGCAGCTGCGTATCCTCGGATACTTGAGGGCACGTCAGGGACCCTGTCTATGTCTTCCATAAGGATGCGAAGTGTCAAGGGCGTATAGAGGCTATGAGGAGGCTCTTGGTGTGACGATGTTGGAAGAGGTAAGGGAATATAAGTGTTAGACGTCATTCCAAAAACAGAGTTTAACTGGATTTGGAGTTCAGTTGTACACTGGAAGAGACAATAGTTGTCGAATCTAGATGAAAATAGCTCTTCGCATTCACTTATGAAATGTTCAGAGGTATTGATCAAGGAGTAACTCGACAATGTCATAGGCATGTGGGGGGATGCATACGGCCAGGATGAAAACAGGGTTTTTGCAAGTGATCGACACTGAGTATCGCACGTTGACTCGTGAGCTAACCGTCTTCGAGATGCGAGAGCTCGCCTACTCTCTCCGAGTCGCAGCGTAAGATGTAATTGATGGCTGCCGTTAAACTTGATGCGGTACTTCTCTGTGAGCCTTTCGACTTCCTGCAGCTTCAAGGTATGCCCGGGTCCTAAATCAAAGCCCCCGTTTGGAAGAAGAGCGGCTGCCTTGAATGATGCATGACAGTTATGCGTCGCAACAGCTAACAATGAGTGGCAAAGCTCAGGATCAAAGTCACGACGATATGCAAGGATGCCAAATGTAAATGTTATCCCATAGGCGTCTTTCCTTCGAGAAGCTCTTCGGCAGAGTGACAAAAGCACGAACCAAACATAACTAGGACGTTCTAAGAGCCACGTTCGTGCACTGTTGAAATCGACATCGGGGTCTAAAGGGTTAGAAAATGATCGCCACTCCTTGAAATGATGCCAAAGGTCTTTAGCAACTTTGAGTTTGCCAGTGGGCCATTGATGAGCAAGATTTGCCATCTCCACGACGTCTTGTTCTTTATCTGCTGAAGAAGATACATCAAGGCAACGGCTTGGCACATAACGATCATCTAAAGGAGTAAAGACATGAGCATCATAATGGATGGTTACGTATGGGACCACGAACCTGCAGGCTTCCCTCCTAGCTCTTGCGGCTCACTTGATACAAACCGCGCATTTCGGAACTCGGCTCTTTGCCTAAGGGCCGCCGACCCCTTTCCAACTACTTGGAGAGGTTGCACAGGGCCTCCAGTGCGGAACATCTCTTGATTATTTCCATGACCAAGAATTGCTTCGACAAGGGGTGTATACGGGGCGATCTGTGAATATGGCGACAGAATAGGATGCCAGGTGACCATCTCCATGGAGGTAAGATACATGGGGTAGTACTGCCGGGTCGGCGTAAGGTTGATAATGTTTGTGAGGATTGCTTTGTGCTCATCGGTAAGCTCCATGAAAGAGAACGAATTAGCGGAACAGAGCATTTGAAGGGCCTGTTGGACACCGGTGCGATGGATGAGAGGATCACTGAGCAAATATGATGTCAAGATGTGCAGATATATGAGAATGTACCAGCTCGTAAGCGTGCCGTCTCCCACGAGCCTTCCAATCAGATCGTCAACGTCATACATGAACACTCGGATATGGTGGCCTGGATCAGAGGGCGGGGTAATGGTGACTTGATAGTGTGGACGAAAGGGCTCTTGGGACACCTCAATTGTTCCGTCTGGGACAATGATCCTGCGCATTCCTTGACCATCCGTGGTCTTCAGTACAAGCTTGCTTTTTAGACCACAAAGTGTTCCTATAGACTGGACATCTGAAACAGAAAATCCTGGGAGGTCTTTGCACTCAAGATCTCCCTTGACGTTGACGAAAAAGTTCAATTTGTATCTTGGGAGCTTGACCCGCACGTTCTGATCGGACGTCAGATGGCCATGACAGACGGAGGACGTCGAGACAGCAAGCAGATTTGCAGGCGATATCTCCATAGGTAGGAGTACGGCATGGATGCTCTTTACAACATCACTATCAGGGCTTAAGGCTATATCTCCCGGAGATTTGGTGCTGACAAGCCGAGGACCTCGTACTCCGGAGAAGATTGGATCGGCATTGAAATACATGCGCCAAGTAGGTGAAGTGGAAGGATCCCACCCCGACCGCGTCGGATAGATCTCCAGAGTCTGTGAAGTGTTGTGAAACACTAGACAAGTCTGATGGAGTAGAACGTTGGGCACATCCCCCTGTAGTTTCTCGTTAGGAACGAACTCGGATACCCCTTGTGGGCCTCGAGTGCGAACCAGCAAGTCTTGACTTCGTAGCGCAAAATGAACCTGGAAAATGTCAAAATGTGAGATTGTACTTGAAAAAAAAAAAACTGCGTACTTCTTGACTTCGAATATTAGTGCTAAGTTGATAGTCCATACCTTTCATGGTTGAAGGAACAATGTCGGCTATAGACTGTTCGATGTATTAGAGGATGAACGTAATTTGAATGATATAAACATGTACTTGGTTTTGGAAGAGGGCCTGGAATAAAGAGTGCCTCAGGATCTCCTTTGGAAGGCCAGCAATTGTTTTCCCATCCACAAGGAACGTTCCATCATAGAGGTTGAGATAGACATAACAGACCTGAGCATTACCTTCTGAGGAAGTTTGACAAGTCATCCAACGGTCGCCGATAGGGTGCCAGGGGACACGAGAATTACGTCGAAAGGCTTGCCATGTGTTACGACGGATGGCATTGTCCAGACCAAGGTTATTAGAGTAGATGGCTGTCTTCAGGACGTCGAAGACTTCTGCTGAAAGTACCACATCTTTTTCGACCATGTATTGGAGCGGTGAGGAAAGACTTGATAAATTTGCAGGTAAGATGTTTTGGAGCACGATGGCAGAATCGACGAACAAAGTGAGCGCATTGGAGTCGCACAAGATTTTGGCGATTTCACCGTCTAGCATATAAGATGAGCGGCAGGTGCGGAGAGCTGAATGATTCTATCCCTGAATTCGTCCATTGCTTCGATCCTGTATTCCGCGTCCTTGGATTTCATAAGGCGCAACACCTGTTCTATCCAACCAGAAAGAGTTTGCCGAAGAGATGCCAAAAATTGTCGCACATCCTCCTTCACCCTCTCATCCATGCTGAATGAGAACAAACGACAAGCAATCATACTGAGCGTTGCCGCCGTCCAGCCTTCTTGCCAGTTCGCAGAGATATTGGCAAAGCGCGCTCGAAGCACTGTAAGTACCTCCTGTCCAAATTTCGGTTCAGCAAGGTCGAGATGTGCCTCACGACGAGGGTCCTCGTCCTTTCTGTATGACAATGCTTTCTCGGCCTGCCACGCAGCTTGACGGAACAAGAGGTATGTTGCTGGGTTGCCTAAGGTGAGCGTTCCCCTGACCAATTCTAGCATCATGTTCCGCCACTGAAGGCGATTTCCCGCACGTAGATGACCGAAAGAATCCCACTCGTGGTATGAGATGACACTAGGGCACTGTGATTGACGAGCTATGACCATGTTAGGGGTATGTTTTGTTCCGACGATAGACCAGTCTAGTTGATCATATGGTCCTAGAGGCAAGGAAGGCGTACACTGTGTGCGAATACTCATGGAGAGAAATACGGAAGGATTAATCCAGCAACGAGAAGAACCGTCGAATAGATCGTATCGTAGTGCATGGTTCTTAACAATATCATCCTCGTCGCAGGGAAGATTCTTCCACTCGTAATGTGACGCGAGGAAGGACTTGGCGGTAGACGCAATCGTGAGCTGTTGGGAAGTGGTTGCATCGAAATGCGCAGAGAGTGCGGGGTAGTTGCGCAATACTGGTACTGGTGACGGGTTTGTCTTGAGGACCGCTGAAGAATATTGGCGCGCAAGGGAAAAAGTAGTGTCGCGCCAGACTCCAAATGCACTCGGTACGCGCAATTCGAAGACAACCAGTCGGCTAAGAACTTCGTCTTCCGGCAAAGGCCACTCATGAACCCTTATCCTTAAATTTCGAACCTTCTGTTCCAATTTGCATTTATTGCATGAATGTGAATGCTCCAATCGAGAGTCACCCCATCGATCTAGGGTTTCGATATATGTATGTTTCACCCCGCTGGCTTTGCTCGTAAGCTGCTTATATTCGTCATTGAGGGTCTGACACTGCTGGCGTGCGAAAGAACGCCGAAGAGTCGCTTCCTCGATTATCTCTGAACGAAGTGACTGAAGTGCAGGGTTTTTATCGAAGTAACGAGCTGAAAAGGCATTCCGGTGCTTGTCGAATTTGAATATAGAGTAATTTGAGTATATCGCGCAGGCGCGTCGATCGTAGAGATACTCCTCGACAGCCTGGGCTCTTATCATTTGATCGAGAGTCGGTAGAAGCAGAGGTTCACATAACTTGACGTCGAGTTCGGGTGAATATTGTGCAAGTAGTGGGATAATATTGACAACTGTCCAATCAAGGGCGACCCAAAGCTCCATCTGTGTGAGGAAGGCCCGAGAAAACAGCTCGGGATTACTCTCTTGGAACGAAGCAGTGAGGATATGATGTCTCTCAATCATCTGTCTGAGCGGCTCTACCCGATCTGAAAACGAGGTGTTAGACAGCCAAAGAGGCATATCACAAGCAACCCAACGCTCCAAGTCCAAAACAGCTACCCAAAGGTCTACACCAGAAGAAGCCAAGGGTATTGGAGCAGGAGGAGATTTTCCGGTGCTTGAAGTAGTGCTCGAAGAGAGGAGGGAAGCCTCGAAAGCTGACGGGGAGAAGCGGACGCTCGCCTTTGACAAGGTGTTGCTGCGGTTGTAGACTTCCGACAGATACACTCTGCTGTTGGTCAAACAAAAGCCCTTGGCTTTTTCTATCTCCTCCATTGTTGGGGCTTTCCAATCTAATGGTAAAGCTTCTGCGGCTTGGATTTCTGTCCATCGTTGTCTAATGACGGCACCGCACGCCTTTATCTGCTGGGCGATATACTGGACGACGGGAGAGGAACCGGCAACGGGGGGAAGTTTAGAGACCCGGATAGCGATTTTCGCGTTCATGGCGGACAGAACGTCGTGAGCGACGTTGACACTGGCGGCTCGCTCCAACAGTCTTGCCAGAACGAATGTGGTAAATACCTTGTAACCGTACCGCAGGTCCATTTCCCACTCTTTCAGCGTGGTTTGCAAGACGATTCTGATAATCATCCAGGAAGGAGCTCTCCGCCACGGAAGAAGAGCACTCTTCCACAACACATGGTCGTCAATGCGCTTTGTAATAAATGTTGTCCTTTCAGCAATTGATGTGACATCTTCAGTGCATGCTCTCGCAATCCCTCCAAGAAGTTCTGAGATGTATCGAATATCAGCAACCTCTCTGACCTCGATCTGCACCGATCCAGTCTTCCGCGTGACAGGCGCTGCATCTGGCATCTCCGTACAATCGAGATCCACAAGTAGAGCACATAGGGAATCGATTGCAGAGCTATCGGTGGGGAACAAGAGGCGGGGGCGGGATGGAAATTGGACAATGAGTTTACCGACAGTAGAAGCTACGGCTGCAGCAGTAGGTGAGGCTTGGAAGAATTCTAGAGTGAGGTGGGAGCGGCTAGTTTTGCGGAGGATAAGGCCTGCATTTTGTTTGCAGATGTGGAGAGCAAGGATATCTGGGAAACCGGGATTATAAGATGAAATCGATGCACAAACAGGAGTAAATGTACCGTGGATTTCCATATCGTTGATGGCACTGCGAAGGCATTCCAAAGGGATATGCGCCGACTTGTGAAGTATTTCCGTCGATTGAAGCATCTTACACAAAGTACGCCACGCAGAAAGTACACCGTTTTCAGCGTTTTCAGCTTCTTGATAACTTAGAAACGCGGCGGCGCTGTCACTAATGTGGCGAAGAAGGGCATGTGTCCTGTCAGGGCTACTGTCGTCCTCTTGCGGGAGCTTAGGAGGCAAAAAGAAGTGGTTGATGAGGTAGGTTAGATGGGTGTTGAGTATGGTATCCGAGGCCGAGTCCAAAACTAAACTCATGGTGAGGACGGTATCTCTGTGAACAGGATGATAAGAGACAAGTTGGGGTTGTGGGCGTCGAAAAAAAACTGGCCTATAAATCCTCGGTGAGATAGGAACGTGTTTTGTTCTTTAGAGGGTGGCGTAAAGAACAATATGTTATATACATGAGCCACTGCCCTTGTGCTCTCAGCTCGATCTATCCTTACTGCCGGTCAACGCGTGTTACAACAGATCTGGTCCATGACGCATGGGGTACGCTCATCGCTTTAGATATATTCCAGACGTTTGTGGGCGTGCTCATACGAGAAAGTAGACAAGTGCTCGCATTGTTAATGTCGAGGAGAGAGCTGACGGTAGACCATTTAGCGCAAGGCCTGGAGCGCTCTGCTAACAGAAACAAACAATTGCTCGCCATGATAAATTCAGGTAGGTTCTAGGAAGTCCCAAACGTGTTTTGTTGTTGTCCGACAGCCAGGAGGTCCTTAAAATCATCAATTAAAACAAGTATAAGGACTTATTGTAGCAAGACAATGCATTTAGAGTCACCTGTGATTGAGGACGCGGAAAACAACAAAAGAAGGACAACGGACGACAATCTCTGTTACAGT
Source organism: Sarcodon aspratus (assembly GCA_003313825.1). Lineage (NCBI taxonomy): Eukaryota > Fungi > Basidiomycota > Agaricomycetes > Thelephorales > Thelephoraceae > Sarcodon > Sarcodon aspratus. Next base: position 21,731 of record QLOR01001102.1, read on the forward strand.
GTTACGGAAATCGATCCACGCGCGGACATCACCGAGCAAGAAGAGATGGTCCGACCACCTTCAAGTTATCCTTGTCTTCATTTGTAACTTGCCTTCTCTCTGCTTCTCTCGCCTTTGAAATATCTCACGCAGCACCCCACGTGAGCTATGCAAACAAAATGCCTAGTATGTATAAGTATTCGAACCGTCTGCCTCACACCGGTAAGCGCAGGGAAAATGGGTGTCACACAAGTTAACTTTGACTTGGGTGAGGTTGTAGCTGCTGTAATACTCGTTATTCGTTATGACAAGGCGTCTTCGACTGAACCCGCAAACCCTACAGTGACACAAGTGCTCTAGGACCTTAGCGATGAAGTAGCCGCACTGAATTGCTGCTCTGGGAGATAAGTATGACACTAACCACGACACCGTAGTACTGGCAATCAGTCAGGCCACTTTACACTGATGCTCGACACAGTGAGCGAAGTCTAATAGTTTCCAACGTGTATTTACTATTATTTTAGTTACTGTAATACAACACCTCAGAGTAATCAAAGATGCCGAGTGAAACTTATAACAATCAAAACCAGCTACATAATGTTCCAGTGTCATTATCTGCCAAATGATATTACGCAAAAACGCGAAGTAGTTTCACTGCAAGACATCTACAGCAGATATCTATACCCCTTAGGTTTTCCTTCCTCCCGTTCACCCTGCTCCAGCCTATTATTCAGTGACTTGAGATGTGCTCTAAGCACTAGGGTCATTACGAGTACAAGGCCATTCGACGCGATACAAATCGTGTATGAATATCTGTAACTTGGTCCCCAAGTTTTCGGCCATATGTAGCTCCCAACAATGTTGCCTAACTGTCCGAAAGCATTGATAAAAGCAATGGCGACAGAACGCTTCGAAGCAGGTCGAGGAAACACGCTGCTGACCCACGCTAGGAAGGTGATGAACGCGGCATACGACTGTGCCATCAAAAATCTATCCAAACAAGGACGCGTGGATCAGCCGATTCATAAGTATATGGCCTCAAGAACATACAAGGACATGTATCTGGCAGCAATATTCATTGTTGCAGACGCTATAACAAATCCTACCACACCGAGAATCAAGGGAACAATTATATGCAAGGATCGTTCTCCGGTAGCGTCTGAATGTCTACAAAGGAGTTCATTTATAAGGAAAGGCACTGAGTCGAAAGAGTGTTTACCTAGTAATACCAAAAGCTACTAGAGTAGCGAATGCCCAAGGTGGTGCACAGAGTAACAGAGTAATTGTTGTGTTATAACCCAAGGTTTCAGTTAAGGTAGGAAAGAAGGCATTGAAGGATAACGATAGGATAATACAGGCGTTTCTGTTTGATTTGTATTAGTATATCCAAAAGTTGCGAGGGAGAAGAAACTACTAAACGTGAAAGCCATGAACCAAAGTTTCCAGTCAGTGAAAGCGGACACAAGTATAGCACCAGCACCAGCCGGCTCCGTCTCCTTTTGATCTCCCAATCCCGTATCCTCAACCATACGCTTCTCAGCGAGCCTCTTCTCGAGTGGGGAAAGCCAAGTTTCAGAATTTGACGGGAAATCAGGAAGAACAAAAATAGCAATGACCGCCACAAAACAAGTCATAGTCCCTGAAAGTAGTGAGGATCCTCTTTATGTAGATATTTGTTCTACATTACAGACCTTCGATGTAGAATAACCTACAAGGCGTTATTAATAGTTACGACAAGGACAATTGTGATGAATTACCATCTCCAAGCCGCATGCCCAAGTTTACCATCCATTCCATTAAGAATCGCGGATGCAATAAGAGATCCGAAGGCGTTACTTATTAGACCCCCGCAAGACAAGATCGCGGTTCGAAAACCTAGTTCGTCTTTCTTGTACCATTTAGAGAGCAGAAAGAGGGCACCCTTGGACAACACCATCGATTGTATTTCAAAACTAAGGATAAAGAGAAGCTTACAGGGAAGAATGCACATTCACAGAATCCAAGGAAAAAACGCGTTAATAGGGCTCCCACGAAGTCAGTGGTGACCCCAGTCAGACCCGAAATAACACCCTAAAAATGAAGATGAAACTGGTGAACTCTGGGTTCTATTGCAGACAGTTCAACACGTACCCAAACTATCATACAAGCGGGTAAGTAAAACGAAGGCTTTCCGATAAAATTCAAGAACATATTGCTGCATAATGAACTTGGAAATCATCCTCTCGTGTAAACGAGATAAGACTCACGAAGGCACTTGCATAGTGATATAACCAACATATAAGATACTCAAGATGGTGTCGAACTGTCTATCAGTCAGATGCAGGTCTTCTTCAAACCCACGTAACCGTGCAGCAGAGGCGTTATTCCTATCGATATAATTCAAGACGTATCTATACACACAAGTTCGTTAGCTAGTTGTTGAAGATGGTGAATTTCGATTTATGCACATAACGATAAGGATGGACATCCTGAGGTCAAGCTTCCACAGCAGCTTTCTTTCCAATTTCCTGCGGGCTTCGGTTCCACCAAACTCGACATTAGTATTTAACAGTTCGGCTGTCTCTCCATGCCTATCTTCATCCAAGTTAGTATCCTCTGAGGTATCTGAGCGGATAGAGGAAGGCATATTCTCTTCGAAAGTGGGTAACGCGAGAGTCGTAAGTCGTGTCCAACGCTTGCCTCTAAGAGAGAAAACTTTCTTGCGCCAATGAAGCCATGTTTCTAGTTCATGTCCTTCATTGGGGGCAGGTTAGAGCCCGTTCGGTAACTGATTTCCAAACGAAAGTTTTTCGGCAACTGATTTTCAAACGAAGCTGCCCACGTTTAGAAGAGGTCCCGATCTTATGCCGATGTGCCGGCATCTGAGTTCCAACCCAAGAGTGGTGAAATTATCGAACATATTGCTGTAGTATTCTTTCATGTATTGTAGCAGATTAATGCTTGATAAAGGATCTATAGGTTGGGTACACGGAAGTGACTATAGAATAAATCTACCTAACCTCGGTTGAAACTCAGTTGGCGGCACATCGGCAAAATTTTGGTGGTTCTCCGAAACGTGAGCAAATTTCGTTTGAAAATCAGTTACCGAACGGGCTCTTATTCAATCAGAATCCTGCAAGTCGCCGATAAAAGGTCGTCGGAGTCGCAATGATGACCGGACGACGGAGTTCTGCGATCACTACGGTTGTTGACGGTGACAATAGCAATGGCTGCTGCAGCTCTTGTTCTTCCTCCAACCACGGCGCCAGAAGGTTATCATCGAATAGTCTCTCCAACTTTGACGATTCCACATGATACAAACGTCTCGATTCCGGTTGGCCTATTGGCCTGTCAACGTACCGTCTTTTCCTTGTTATCGCCTATTTTGGACTTTCTGAACTCATCGATATCCGGTCTAAGGCGATCCACTTTTGCGATGCCTAGCGACGAGGGTTGTCAAAGCCTCCAAGCCTGAATCGAAAGCTCAACAGCCAGCGAAGAAGAACAAGAAAGCGTCTGATCCCGCAAGCACCGTTACACCTGTGTTACAAATTATCCTACACGATACCATCATCTTTCCAGAAGGTGGCGGTCAACCCTCAGATATCGGGTTCATTGCGACCTCCAATGGTGATCTCTGGGAAGTCAAGGAAGCGAAGCGAGTCGGAGGAAACGCTATCCACTTCGTCCAATTGCGTTCGGATATGGACGTCGAAGCTGCATTGAAGTTGTTTTCTCCTGGTGTGGAAGTTACTGTATCCCTTGGCGAGGAAGGATTCAAGAGACGACTAGATCATGTATGCTTTTTTTTGGTTCCTCCATTTCTCCATGCTTGAATTATTTATTGATATATTGCAGATGACTTTGCACACTTCCCAGCACCTCCTTTCCGCCGTATTGGAACAACAACTTGGGCTTCCAACTCTATCGTGGTCGTTGACATCGTATCCTTCGCCCTGCTATGTCGAACTGCCTCGAGGGATGACTTCGGAAGAGATAACTTCTATTCAAGAAGAATCGAATAGATTGGTATTCGAAGGTCGCAAAGTCCACGTCGAGGTAGAGGAATTGCACGCTGAGAACACGCCTGGGGTCGCCGTCTTAGAAAGCGGTCGAGCAGCTGGCAAAGCCCTGCCGTCAGATTATACCGGAGGTGTCAAGAGGATTGTTATTATAGACGGTGTAGATCGCAATCCGTTTGTTTTTCCTGTTTTCACACAATTAGCTTCTAAATCTACTTGTAGATGTTGCGGAACTCATATGCCGACCCTTCATAATCTTCAACTATTCCTCATTCCTCACACGGAAGCTTTATCCCGCTCATCAACTACTTCTGCACGACTATATTTCCTAGCTGGGCCTCGTCTTATAACTTACCTTTCTAAGACCAACTCCTTCCTTACCAACGCTTCTTCAGTTCTCAGCTGTGGAGCTCCTCAAGTTCCCGAGCGCATCAGTCAAGTAATTGACGAACGCAAGAAAGCTGAGAAGAGGGTTGATGATCTTGAAGCAGAGCTTGCAGGATTTATTTCGAGAAAGTTCACCCAGCAAGCGGTTGATCAGCAGTCCGATGTTAAAGACAAACTATTTGCGATACATAGTCACAGGAACGACGATACCCTAGGTTTCTTGTCCGCCATAGGAACTAGTTTCACGTCCGAATGGTCTTCTAGTAGTTCCGCTTCAAGACCATTCATCGTGGTTTTGACCTCTTCCCCTACGTCGCAAACCACCACGAGCACGAGCTTGGTTGTGATATTTGGCTCAGATGATAAGACAGTCAAAGAAGTTGGAGATGCAGTCAAAAGTAAAGTTGGAGTTAAAGGTGGTGGAAAGGGTAATAAATGGAGTGGTAAAATTATTGGCGTGTGGAAGGACTCCAAGGAGAGTGCCATTATCGATGAATTGTTAGAAAGGTTATGCAACCAATAGATTAGAGTGTTGTGTCGAATACAAGTGTGCGTACAAATATTAATCAAAAACAAGCCAAGAAGTACTACTTCGATTGTTCAACGCTAGCATCATCTTGATCTATTGATGTGCTTATTTCTATTGAGAGAAAGCGTTAACGTAGTACGTCGTCATGAGTAAGAGCGACTCGCCTGGTTCCTCTGCTTCTCCAGCCACTACAACTTCCTCCAGGCTACTTGCCAAGTCTACGTCCGACAGAGTCGAGCCATCTGTTAACCAGCATTCCTCTTCAATGTCCTCTTCGTCGAAAGATCGATCGTCATCCAAATCGAGATCCATATCCGTTTCGTCGACGTCGAACTCAAATTCATCAACCGCGCCATCAAGGAAATCCTCCTCTTCATCGTCTTCCGCGCCGGGAATATATTCACCACCATCTGAAGACTCGTAATCTTCGTCTGAAGGAAATATAATATCGAGAAACACGTTTCTGCATGTAGGGCAGTTGCCGTGCTGAGAAAAAAATAATATTGGATCTGTTGAGATACCAAAATCATCAAATGAAACACACGTAGTTCTGGATCCATTCGACTAGATCTCTTTTGCAGAAAATATGACCACACCCAATCAGCTTAGTGATGCCTGTATAATCGAATCCGCTCAATTGGGAAGAAGACGCCAGGGGATCTGATACAGAATATTGAGCATCAACGTCCGACACTTTGTTCTGTCCGTTGCGCAAGGTCTCTTGTTCCGCAAGAATAGAGGAAAAGGACAGGAGGCATATGGGGCAAGAATCCTCCGGAGAAAATGAATTCAAAGGTAAAATGGGCAGTTCCTCGACTATGGTTCGAATTCTGTCCTGGATACTGAGCGCTGCGAGCTCCATTGGACTTGAGTTGTGCACCTGTTGGAGTGTACTTTGTCGCGAGGTGAACGGTGGTAAACAACGCAAATCGCGAGGCACACGTGACCGATCGTCATGGCACGCGACTGATAGAAGGTGGAGCGGACCGGCGTCCCGGTGATCAGTATTGAAATCTTTATCCCCCGGGGCCCACAAAAACCAGGATGAGTTGTGCCTGGTCAGCAGTTCTTTTTCCTTCTTGCCCTCATAATGGACTCTCCGAAAGAAACCAAAGGTGTAGATCTCGAACAGTTTGGGAGCGGTCCAAAATATTCCGAGTACGAGGATCCCAATGCAGAATTTGGTGGAACCGAGGCTCGCAAGGTATTGGAGAAGAAGCTGTTGTGGAAACTTGACCTCAGGATGTCTATCCTCGTCGTGATGTAGCCATATCTCATCAACTTACCGGCTTTGTTGCAAGGCTGACACTGGTGAACAGATATATCTTGAACTATATTGACAGGAATAACGCTGGGTTCGCCAATTCTGTCTAAATCTGCTGTTCATTAGTAACACAATTCCAAGTGCTGCCCGTTTACGAGGGTTTGAGCAAGGCTTGCATCTCCATGGACAAGAATTCGCGACTCTCTTGTCCATTCTATATGTAGGGTACATCATCATGCAAATCCCTTCGTCAGTATTGCTTCTTTTCCTGTGAGGATTTGTACTCACCTCTGCGCGCGCAGAAACATGTTCCTCAACTATAGTGGGTTGAATTATGCTTGTTATTTCCGTATTATTCTTATATTCCCGTAGTTGGAAGGCCTTCTCTATACCTACCGTTCTCGATGATGATATGGGGAATGATCTCGTGCCTGACCGGTATGCAATAATGACCTAGTATCGAAACTTGTTGACTGAAGTTGTATTTAACACAGGTATTACAAAAAAGTGAGGTCGATGTTGGCTCGATCCTGACTTCCCACGCTGAATGTTTGCCAGTTTTGTTGGTGCTCTTCTCACGCGCTTCTTCCTTGGCTTCATAGAAGCGGCATTCTTTCCTGGATCATTGTTTCTGATCTCTAAATGGTACAAAAGAGACGAGGTCGGCCTGCGAACAGCGATCCTTTATGGTGGAAATATAATATCGAACGCTTTCGGCGCTCTGATCGCCTCTGGTATTCTGAGTGGTATGCAAGGAAAGCTTGGACACGATGCCTGGAGGTGAGTGCATTGATTATATGATAACCCAGTATTGCTTACATGTTGTTTTATCGTAGGTGGTTGTTCTATATCGAAGGTAAGGCTTTTCGCCACTGTCGCTGGCATATAAAGCCTGACTTGTACGGCTAGGTGCCGTGACCATGTTCGTTGCGGTTGTGGCCATATTTGTCCTTCCCGACTTTCCTACGAACACCCGCTGGTTAACCGACGAGGAGAGACGACTGGCTCTCCGACGACTAGAAGAAGACGCAGGTGTTGGGGATCAACAGGAGACAGAAGAGGGAGGCCTTTTACATGGGTTCTTCCTGGCCATCAAAGATTGGCACGTCTGGTGGTTGGCTTTAGCAATGACTTCACAAGTTGTCGCGCTTTCTTTTAATGCGTATTTCCCTACCTTGGCAGCAACAATGGGGTAATTCGATGTCTTGAATCTTCACAGGAATAGTGTCTAACTACCTTCCTAGCTTCAATTCTACGATTTCATTGGTGATGTGCGCGCCGCCGTTCATCTTCACAGCTATTATGGCATTCTTCGTATCCCGGTATGTGTGGCTTGTTCGTATATGAGTTTGTGAACGGTGCTTACTTTCCATCCTAGTCACTCGGATAAAACCAAGGAAAGATTCTGGCATATGACGATTTCATATCTGTTCGGCATTCTCGGGTTTGTCATCGCAATATCGACAATGAATGTGGCAGCACGATACGTCTCCTTGTCCGTGTTTCATCTTTATTGGGTTTCTGCTGGCTACCCGCTGAAACTCCTCAAACAGGTTTCTGATGGCCCAATCTTATGCCGGCTTCGTATGCCTGTATGCATGGATGTCTAATTCGTTTCCACGCCCGCCCTCCAAACGCGCGGTAGCTGTTGCTCTGATCAACGCATTCTCGCAACTTGGCAACATCGCTGGATCGTATGTTTGGCCCAAGACCTGGGGACCGACTTATCGAAATTCATACGCAGTAAGTCCAATCTTGTGCATCCTTGTGGAACAGCGGGTCATGTGTCGTGTTGTAGATTTGTATAGCCACCTCTGGCTGCGCGATCATCATGTGCTGGATATTCCGCATGCAGTTGAAGAGCATGAACAAGAAATTGGAGGCAGAGGAGAGGGAAAAAGGCTTACCGCCTGGGTTCAGATATATTTTGTAACGTCGTATAAACAGCAACTACTGTATCTAACAATGATTTTCTATCAAGAATGTCTGTCGTGAATCAGGCGAGTTTCTCGTACATGAGTTTACTTTAGTGATGAGTGGGATCACAGCGAGTCCAACAATCGATTGAACTTCTGCAATCGATTGGAGGGTACCTGGGTCACCATGATTACAGCGTGTTGATGGCTGGTACCTTGAAGAGTGTACCCGGCGGCCCTCACGTTGCCTAAACTGTTGCACCGAATTCATTGGTATCAACACTAGATTTCGGAAGCCAAACAGTAGCAATGACCCAGATACACTGGCATGCCAGTGTAGGTACTAGTAGGGACAGGGGCTTTTGAAAAGTAACCGACTTCATGATAATAACCTCGCCATAGACCATATAGTAATGATGCGAGATGATAAGTGTATTCATCTTTGAAATACAAAATCACATCACATCCATAATGTCTCGGTAGCGGAGCTGGGACCGAGGCATAAATTGTTTACTACTATGTAGATCATTGAATCCCGTAGAGTTCCGGGGCGGAAAAGCTTCAACTTAAAATCAGAAAATTCATTTCCAATTACTAGTACTAGTAGGTTCATTTTTAATACCTCATGACACCATAGTGGTAGGGAGTTTGGAATGTGGCCCGCCACCTCCGACTGCCAGCCAGCCGGTCATCAACACTGTAGCAAAATCCTGCTTGGCTCAGACAATAGCATTACGACGTGCCTGCGAAGATTCGGATTCGGATGCAACAGCAAGCCACGGTCAATATCGCAATCTTTGCGACGGAGACCGAGATGCACCTCATGATCATCAGTCCTCAAGCTGTCTCCTGATCAAAGGCAACGGTTCGTGAACGCATGAACTCTTGCTTCCCGACTCCGCGCCACCAAGACGAATGTCTTCTCCCAAAAAAACCCGTCCAGCAATTCGTATTGCCAGTTGTATCAGTAAACACCGTCACGACTTTCTTCAGATGTAGGAGTGATTATATTTTCTCGAGAGTACCACCGAACCTTTCTGGAGCCCGTAAGTTAGCGAGAGGAGTTGGTGAACACTTGGTTTTATTGGCACCATGAGGCCTACGGCCCAAGGGAGGACACAATCTTGATGGCTTGATAATGTTGTTGTCATCAAACTTGGTGAACGCTGTTGTCTCGGACATGTGACATTTTTAGTCTGAAGCCTTATCCTAACTTTCGTGACTACCACAGGGTAGTACGGAGGGATCGGAACGGTGCAAGTGCGTTCACCTCTAGCCCACCGAGCCATAACTCTTCAGGTTTTCAATTTGAAGTCGAGGGACGACGGTCTCAACGGATCACCCTCGTATGCTGCTGATGCCAAGCTGACACCAACTCTTTTGATTTCTTACAAGATGGGGAAAAAGCGCAGTCCAGTAACAGTAACCAGGTTTCGTGTGGAACGCCATGTGGAATGGAACACACGCCAGCGAGCCCACATGCTCCCCTTCTGCATTTGCTGGTCATCCCCACGATTCCGAGAACTCGACATGCAGCATAACCACCCTGCAGCTGGTATATAATAATGCCTCAGGAGTCTTCAAGTGTTTAGTATCACAATCATGTTCCCCAACCTTCTTCGTTCCTCCTTACTTGCGATAGCCGTCTCGGCTGCTACCGCTAACGCGGCTAACTTTGTCGACTGTACTGCGGATGAACAAACCGCTTTGTCCAGTGCTGCATCTTACGGTCACAAACTAGTCGCTGATGGATATTCGTACGTGCATATATCGCTGATTCCTACCGTATCTCTATGGCTGAACTCCTACACAAGCTACATTTCGGGAGTTTCTGGAAACGACTCGATCCGAGTCACCACTTGGTTCGGTTCGGACCTCAGCGCAGATGGCCTTGCCAACGTCGTCGGCCGCTTGAAAATTCTGAATGACGCTGATATTTCCACTTTCACGTAATAACAAGCTTTGATATACCATTCATAATGGCATTCGAGGCTAACACATACTCTGTCCACAGATACAATTGCTCTCGTATTGGAAATTCACCTATATGGCCAGAGTGGACCAAGTACGTTCCGTATTGTCGGCTGCCTTTTATGATTACTTAAATGCACGACATTGCTCTGTTCTTCAGCTTCGGGGTATACGATGTTCTTCCCGCGAGTATCAATGCTCTTTTGATTTACTTCTTCCGCTCTGTCTGACGCAGTTTGTTATATTTGAGCAGACAGTCACCTCGCTTCCAAGCGAAGGGGAGGGTTCCGCGGTTAGTTCTGCTGTTTTGTTATACTAAACTGACTAACTAAGTTGACTTGTTGGACTGCTGCGTATTTAGGGGGAATCATGGCTTCATGGACTTCTTATGTTCTTCATTGGAGACACTTCAACCTATTCCGTCCTGGATGATATATCTGGGAACAAAACGGACACCGAGCAAGAAGTGAAATTCTATGGGTCCAAAGGCGCGCTCCAAAATGCTCCTTCATACTTGTATTTCTTGGTGAACGACCCTCCTTTGGCTTAAAAAGCTTGTGTGACCTGGTGTCGCGACCGGATAGGTGAGCGAGGGGGGTCTTTGTCGAGAAGTATTATGTGTGGATATGTTTAGGCTAGTTTTATGGGCGTAGTACTTGCTTTATCGGAAGTATGTTAACAAAACAAGGTCAGAAACAGCCAACATTGCATCCAATGCATAGCCACAGTTGTTTCTAATTGCTCGGTGTGATCGATCAGCGACTACTGTAACATATGCCTGACAATATTTCCATGGTAATATCAGTGAAAAGAGATGCATCGAGAGTGACTTGTTTTGAAGGGGTCTTCTCAAAGTTTGCGCAAGTGGCAGAAAACAAAAAAAAAGCCATATTTGGCAGAGACTTGCTTAGTCCTCAAGAGCCAATACAGGTCAGTCAGGAGCGCGACGAACAGGATATATGTTACGAACGCCATCGCGAGGCATAGAAACTCAGTATCAGGTACAGCAAGGAATAGAACGAGACGTACTCTGAATATACAAATCCGGGGAATTGATGTCTTCCCGAGGAGGTTGCAAATCCGTCGATCCCCGCTCAGAACGGCGGACCCGGCGAGACCAAGGCTTATGCCTCCATGGAAACACCAACATACGGAGTTTTTGCATTACATATGAATTAGAAACGTTGAAATAATGTTTCAGAAGTGACAGAGGGATAAAACCACCTAGCTGCCCATACGCGTTGTTAGCATATGCAATATGACTCGGAGTGCCTGCTGCTCTCACAAAACCTCGCCAAGGCGAATTTCAAGTGACGATGACGGTGTGGCGAAGAGAGAATCCATCTGACTCGTGCGCACAAGCACTTTTTGTTAGTTGTCGAACCTGAGCCTACTACCAATCGAACACATGACCTGAAGGAAACTTTTGTTCCGATGGCCAAAGGAACGTCTGGGGCTCGGGTTTCCAAGCTTTTCTTCTCATGAATGGGCGCTTCGTATTGTGATTGATGGAGTTCATCAGAAGAAAGCCAAAAAGGCTATTTTTTTCATCGATTTTTCTCCCAAAAGTGGATGTTAGGAAACTATCCGAGATTTTGAGCCAAAGTGCTCTTTGCTGAGTATAGGGACTGTAGAGGCG
>QLOR01001106.1:0-36242 GCA_003313825.1 Sarcodon aspratus
TACAAGTGATTTTCCGGAGGTGGGCATTGACAAGTCCCTATTAAAAGTCGACGGCTCAGCAACGAAAAAACAAGCGTAGCAAAGTGAGACAGACCAAAGGCGGATGATTTTATCGGAGCCTCCGGAAACAAGGAGTTTGAGAGATGGAAAAACAAACAATGTTTTAACAAAATCGGAATGTGCGGCGGTGGATGAAAGCAATTCTCTCGTCTACTCGTATTCAAAGTCAGTGGACTATGCCAGTAAATCGATTAATCGACACGGCTGACGTCTGTATCCCAAAGTTTGATTGTCTGTGGAGCCTTATCAGCGGAACAGACTTGAAAGTATGACAGTGCTGTAGTACTTTGTCCCAAGACCCAGTGATCATGATCTTGTTGTCTCCAGAGCCATAGACCTTATCTATGAATGCGATTGACGTAACAGGGCCCATGTGTCCTCTGTATGTCGACTTGGTCTTGCCCGACTGAATTTCTATCCATCAATGAAAGGTTGAAAGGTGTAGATAGAAACAAGGCGCACATTCAGGTCAAGAACTCGAACTTGGGCTGAATTTTCAGCTATCCAAGCGACATTTCCACGTATTTGAAGGGCGAGAGGTGTTCCTGGAAGCCGCAGGGGAGATCCCAACGCCTTGGTCTTTTCTGCCTTCTGTTGTCTAGCCTGCGATACGTCGATTACAATGCAAAAGCTGGTTTATGGTGCTGAAGACAAACGTGGTCAAGGACAAGTTCAGATTCGGCTCGTAAGAAATTAGATGTATCTGTTTTCTTCATGATGGTTGATCAATATCACAGCGGGGCGCTACTCATCATCTCGACTTCGATCACTACTTATGAGTGGACGGTTGGCTTCATTTCGAGGACCATCTACTCCATCATCCTCTCCTGTTTCAAAACAGAGACACTCCAGTGTCACCAATACACCTCCCGCCTCTCCTAGTCGAGTCTCAGAATCTACATTTCACAGAAAGATAAGAACATTATTGCTCGAACTACGAGCAATCTGTCAAACATGGGACGACTTGGTCCTCATCGACGGACTCAGGGCGGCAAAAGGCCTTGTAGATGCTCGGACTGAACTCGAGTATGTCCTTCAACCATTTCTTACTCATCGTGCACATCGCATGTATCGATGGATTGTAACAACTTAGCAACTCGTTCGCATCCCTACCCTCAGGCGAGTACCCTCGCTATAGGATGGTAGGCCCAAGATTGCGTATCATGGATAAACATGTCGCCAACTTGGACATCGTCATTTCTAAACTGGTCAGTGATCAGACATAGAAGACTATCCTTCTGATGGGTATGTCCCCCAGAGAAAACAGTTCCAGAAGATGAACACAGTCGTCGATAATATGGAAGCCGTTTTATACGAAGCCCACAAAGCCAAAGGTTGGCAATGGGTTGAGCAAGAACCTCTTTGGCTTACTTGGTCGATGAAAAAATTCGGTATGCCCTTATGTTTCTCGAGTTATGTTGATCGCGGCTGAACCTCGCCCAGTTACTTCCATATCAGCAATTCTTGTTCCTTATCACCGTTCTCTTCAGACACACATTGACATAGTGCATACCCTCCGTCCACATTCTGTGTCTTTCGAAGCTTCGCGTGAAGCCATTGCATTATGGGTTGGTCAGCCAGCTATAGAAGATGCTAGTTGGAACGCCGGTTGGGAAGAGCTCTGTCAGGTAGAAGTAGAAAGATGGAACTCTTCCAAATAAAAAAGCACAAGACACAAGGATACAGGCCACAAAATACATCGCGGTAACAAAATCACAAAATCACAGATCTTCCTCATCCGAAATATGGATCTCCTCCACATTGGATTCCGCTGCCGATGTCGACTTTTCTGTCCCGTCTCCAGCGGGCTTCGGAACAGCAGTCTTTGTTGCAGCTACGAATGCAGGTCCTCTCTTTCCGCCATTGGCATCTCTTTCTGCTGCAGCCATGGGATCCACGTCCGCATCATTTTCGGGTTCTGCTGCTCCCTCTTTCGAGGCCATCTGCGCAGCGATATACGAAGCCTCAGTATTAAACTGTGCTTGAACACTTCTCTTGATCCGCAACATCTCTCGGAACGTATCCTCAGATCCTGTCTCGATTTCGAACGCGTTCCATTCGGCCCAGAAATTTGGATTCACACGGGGATCGCAGAATTGGGAGGCATGTGCATAGATCGAACGAGCGCGGTCAATTTCGCCCAGCTTCCGTTCCATGGTCGCAAAACGTAGACACATCTCGGCAGTTTGTTTATCGGGCAGCGTTTCAATGGCTCGCTCATATATTGGTCGAGTAGCTGGTAATCCATAATTTGCTGCCGCTTTTGCGATGTAGATTGTGAACATCTGAACACGAGCTATATTTAGCTTCCGTTGAGTGAGCGCAAACACAGTGAAACACACCTCAAATTTATCATCATCCGAGACCGCACTTGCTGCTCGATCATAAATGGCCATGGCACGTTTCGCTAGCCCATATTCTTCTTCTAGTTTTGCATATAATAGGAAGATGGGCTTGCAGGACTTGGGTGGACACTTCTCAAGCGCTTGTTCAAACAGGTCTCTCGTTCGTTCCAGCTTCGTGCCTCCCTAGATGTAGAGATCTGAGTAAACTATGAATAGACGATAAACGGAAGTTTACTCACGTATCTCTTGGTAAATTTGGCCAAATATATATTCCAAATCTCGAAGGAAACAGGAAAGGTAAATAGTTCCACACCACGTTCATAAACCTGGATCATCAAGTTGAGCCGTTGTGAATACAAATCAGCAAGCCTCACCTTGAAACTCTCTTCAAAGTACTGATTTTCTTCGAGGAAGGCTGCATAATTGACAATCATCTGAGCGTTGGCTATCCGCAGTTCTAAAATTTTGTCATAACCCGCTTTCGTAGATGCAACTGTCCCCAGAGATTCTTGCAAGTCGACGTAGAATGACCAAAGTTTGAGAGATTTGAACAAACGGGCTTGTACAGGTAAAGACTGTAAAAGTTAAAATTGACATAATTGCGGCAATGGTAAACGTGTCCTCACATGGTCATGGTAGTTGACTTTAGCATCCTTGGGTATCGCAGCTGCCCGTTGCATCACCCGGATGCCTTCGTCGTAATTTCTTTGGACACAAAGTCAGCATTATATAGCAGACATTAGTGAAGTATCGAAACTCACTCATGACGAATCTCCATTTCAGCCCATTCACACCATACTTCAGCCAGATCGTCGACTGTTTTAAAGTTCACTTTTATTGCCTTTTCCAGTATTTTTCTAGCACTGTCAAAGTCGGCTTCGGCTTCGCCTGTGACTCCACCTTCTTCATAGAATTTGGCGAAGTTGATATACAGGCGATGGAAATTTGCAGTAGCTTTCCTAGGATTGACACTCGCTAATGCTTGCGTGTATGTCTCTGCAACCTAAAGAGGCACGTCAGTGTTGTTCGTGGAGAGTCAAGATATATCTTCACCTTTTCATCGTCAGCACCCCACATCGCGACCCTCTTCTCCCATTCCTGCACGTCGTTGGGATTCCGCCTTAAGAGCACATCGTTAACCAAAAACGGTCTGCGATCCATCAACTCCTCAAACTCTTTCATCCGGCTGTCCAATTCCGCCTCTGTTTCTGCTTCGTCCTCATCTTCATCCGGATTTGCCAATGCTTCCATCATGGCACTGATTACAGATTCGCTGAACTCTGCATAAGCGTCGAATATCTGGGTGAAGTCCCGGATAGTCAAAACCGACACTATCCCGGTCTCGAAAGTAGCCTTCGCCCGATCGAATTCCCCACGCTTGATCCAGTATGTCGCTAAGCCAGTCCACAGTCGACCAGCTTGATCCTTATACACAGCCAACCCGTCTTTCTGGACAATTCGTTCGATATTAAGTTTGCGCATGCTGGCTGGATCTTCGTCTTCATCATATGTTGGTAGAGGCTTTCCATCAGCAGAAACTGCTGTTGGGGGACCGTCAAATCGGATCAATTGACCATTGACAGAGGCAGGTTCAGATGGCTTTTGGTTTTCAGCTTGTTGCCGTTGCCGTTCGTCTTTTCTTTTGTATTCCTCGGTTGACTCTATGGTTTCCTCAATATCCAAGCCTACATCCTCGGCGGATTGCTCGACCACGTCTAGCCATTCTCCGAGTAGTTGATATGGACTTTTACCTTCAGGACTGACGTATTCGCCTCGTGCTGCTTTTCGCGCTAGAGAAAGGTAAAACTTTGCTGCTTCCAGAGGACGGGGAGATGGATTGGAGGGGGACAAAAGCAGGGATGTGTAGTGTTCTGTTATGCTCGGATCAATCGAGAGGTAGCGACGGTAGATGGCTACCATGGTTGAGCCCCCCCTAGATTCCGCCCATAGTAGATAACGAATCCAAATACGAGAATGCAACGATGGTGGAAGAGTTCGCAGGGCACGATCGTATGTCCGTCGAGCGTGAGTATGTGATAGAAGTGCAGGACACAACGGGTGGTTAAATATCGAGATATACATCAACCATAGCCTCGGTAGCTAACACAGTCAGAAGAATTGAGGATATATGTAACATTAAGATGACAGATTGTGAACGCACTTTTGGCAACCACATAAGAGCCCTCTCGAATGTCGCAACTAAGGCTTTCCATTCCTCCCAGCCGACAATGGGGTCTACTCCACCCTCCCATTGCTCAAGGTCTTCTTTCTCCTCCAGCGCATCCTTCATCTCTGGAAATTTTTTTCTTCCGCCTGCACGTTTCTTGACGACCCGTTTCCCGAGAACAAAAGACATTCTAATGTTCAGATAAGCCTTCCATAATTTGAACGAACCAGCAAAGTTGGCGAGAGCAGCCTCGTAAAGATATGTATAACGTTGTAGAGCATTTCGACTAAGAGGGTCTGCTAGGGGGCCGAGAGCAGAGGGCCCTGGCTGCTCTTTAGAATTCTTGATGCGTGCATTGAAAGAGTCGTGCGTAGCATGGATGACAGTCCACCAGGTGCGAAACGAAGAAGGATTGCGCAGGAGGTCTTCTTCGCGCTGAATGTCCTTGACTGTGATAATGTCTGGGTGAGTTAATGGTGATGGAACAGGGAAGGTAAGAGGGAATTGCGAAGACAGAGTGTCGATGGAAGTCATTGTTGAATAAAGTGGCCGGCAGTCCTGAAGAGAACGCGTTCGCGTCAATCAGCAGTGCGCGAAGTTCTTAGATTTCATCCATGAAGGTTAGTGTCCGCCTCACTTGCTCGGTTGTTTTTTACAGCTATCGGAACGTGTTCAGCACGGTGTCAAACGCTATAAACAATCTCCAGAAGCCTTACAGGCAGAGCGGGAGCGCGAGAAGTCGAAGATCAAAGAGTATTTGGCCCTTACTAGCGATGTCTTGACTAGGGTATGTGCCCTGAATTGTTTGCTCTTTTTCCCCCTCGTCATCTCGCCAGCCAGAAGAAAAACAAGGACTGGGGCTCGGAGTCACTCGACCTCACATCCCGTCTTTTGCACATCAATCCTGAGTTCTACACCGTCTGGAATTATCGACGAAATATACTTCTCAATGGGATCTTCCCAAACAGTCCGGCGCAGCAAATAAACGATATCTTGAGTCAGGATCTAATGATGACGACTGCAGCATTAAGGCTTCATCCAAAAGTTTATTGGATCTGGAACCATCGTAGGTGGTGTCTAGAAAACACTCCCGATGGCCCAGGCGGAGAGGGCGGAGACCCCCAGGGCTGGAAAACAGCCATTTGGGATAAAGAGATATTCACCGTGGAAAAGATGCTGGATGCTGATGCTCGTAATTGTGAGTTCCGTCTTTCTCAGTGGGCTGACAAGGTTTATCGAATACGTAAGTTCTCGCATGGAATTATCGCCGATATGTACTTGCCAGCATGCCTGTGCGACGAACAGACATGTCTGAAATGGCTTACACAACCAAGAAAATAGAGGCGAATTTTTCCAACTTCAGCGCCTGGCACCAACGAACAAAGGTGCTTAATTCATTGTGGACTAATGGCCAACTAGAGCCATTCAAGTCAAAGGAAGAAGGTAGTCGACACGAGTGTTCATAAAGCCAACGCTTATCTGGGATCTCAGAGTTTGATCTAGTGAGGAATGCAATGTACACCGACCCTGCAGATCAAAGCGTGTGGATGTATCACCGCTGGCTCGTGGGATCTGGCAAGTGCTTATCTTCTCTGAGGCTGGGACCTGCGTTTGACGTTTGATTTCCTAGGCGATGACTCGGCCATTCTTCAACGGGAGATACAGTCAATCCAAGAACTATTGGACGAGCAACCGGATAGTAAATGTGAATTGTGTGCATACGGCGGGGTTTGTTTTACTGACGTTCGAGCCAGGGTGCATGGAATCGCTTGTGCACTACAAGCAGATGCTAATCCGAAACTATTCGCTATCTTTGGCGTCAGAGGAGCGGCAAGAACTTATCAAATCGTGTCTTGATCTGTTACGGCAGTTGGGAACGATTGATCCTTTACGGAAACAACGGTACGATGACCTAGGTGAGGCCATTTGTGAAACACTGTACGATTTACAGGCGTCTTACGTGAGGGAAACATGCAGCTTTTGTTGTTATAAAGGGCCGGGATTTCGTTGTTACATGACACGACTTTGTTTTACAAATAGAAGAGCAAGGACTTATTTAGCACTTGCATTCATCGGGCTTACAGGTACAACTATGAAGAGGTGAGCAACGTGCAGCAGAGACAGATTGCGGATATACCTTTCGCCGCAATTGCAACTGGAAAGACCGCAGTGGTGGTTAGCAAGAGTGATATCGGTCTAAGGAAGACATGAGTGAATTGCAGTTGGAGAACGTTGAGGAACATACGGCAAACATGATGAGAGTATACAGGTAAGAGCGGGGAACCAAGAGGGAGGCTATATAAGAGGAATGTGACCAATGTATACACTTGTTTACCCACGATCCAGACCCGACTCTCGACTCTGCTGCAGCCTGAAGGAAGAGGGCATTATCGGACATTAGGGCAAGTAGTTGTAGGTAAACGGCCATAAGAGTCGCAGTAGCACATTAATCAGGAAGAGCATGTCGAATAGAACCCTCCTGGTCGAGATGTTGATGGAGATCAATATTGCAACGACCTCGAGGTAGACGCGAGGACGTCTATATTTTATACCGCGCCGGATTCATTTCTCACTTCTCCTCTTCCCCTTCACCCGTCAATCTGCGCTCCTTTCCTGCAAGCCATGGATGCAATGCGTAGTGTGTTTTCCAGAGGTCCCTCTCCTCCTCTTAGACCTCCCCTTGAAGATCCTCAACAAATTATAGACGCCCAGCGTGCTCCAGTGGACACAATTTCTTCCTCGTCTCCAAGTCACATCGATGCACTTTTTAGTAACCTTAATTCACCACATTCTCAACCACACGGTCCCTTCATTGGCCCTTTGCCTGCTCACGAATCTACTTCTGCACCTGCGACTCCTGGCTCGCTCCATGCGGGTGCTGGTGGTTCTACCGGCGGGTCTTCTACAGGTTCTGCTCCTGTAAATCCCGCTATGGAGAGGCAGAGCGCTCTCTTGTCTCTTCTTGGTTCCGTGTCAAATACAAACGCGAATAACACGCCCAAGGCTCCCCCTGTGCTTGTTCCAGCTCAGCAACCTTCTCAACAGATTCAACAGCAGCAACAGCAGCAGCTACAGCAACAACAACACCCTCAACAAATTCCGACGCCTCCAGGTTCTGCATCGGCACAAAGATCGGGTGTTCCTACTACCAACGAATCTCAAGGAAAACTCCTGCTTGATCAACTGATGTCCGGGTGAGTTTGATTGTCTGCTTTTGCTAATTGCACTTGAATTTGCTTCTCGAGTTTTGATTCCGTACCTAATTTTCTCAATCTTAGTACTGCACCAATATCTAACTACTCCGATCCTCAAAATTCCGGCCCAGTGCCTTCCCCCCCATATTTACCTCCCCAAGATTATAATCCTCGACCAGACCCGGATCTATACACTTCAAATCAACTCTATACTTCTCCAGATCTTCCGTATGACCCTGTAGCTCACTCTGGTTCGCAGCGACAACAGCGAGCTG
The DNA here is from genome assembly GCA_003313825.1 of Sarcodon aspratus. NCBI lineage: Eukaryota > Fungi > Basidiomycota > Agaricomycetes > Thelephorales > Thelephoraceae > Sarcodon > Sarcodon aspratus. The sequence goes on from QLOR01001106.1 coordinate 8,042, forward strand.
ATTCTCCTGCGCGTAAATCATTATTTGACATCGTCACTCCATTTGACGCTCTAGCTTCCACTTCGTCTCCTCCACAAGTAAAGAAAAAACCAGTTCCTAACCTTATCGCTCCAGGTCCTCAGGCTGACGAACAATGGTCATCCATCCCTGATCCTAAGAGGAAATCCGTGGAAAATCTCATAGATCAATTATCCAGAGGACAAGGGCCTTCATTTCAATCTGCTCAACCAGTGCAGGATCATTCTGGACCTTACCAAACGTACATTCCTGCTGACGATCCTTATCAGAACGATCATAAGGGATATGCCAGACCTTTACCTCCTCAGCCTCAAGTCAATCAAATCTCCTCGCCTCGTTCATCCCCCCCGAAGCCACAACTTTATCCAGCAGTTCAGCGTCAACAGCGTCGCATCAATGACTCTCCTATTGGACAATTCATTGGCCCACAGGGTCAGAGGGACAAGGAAAGCTCTCCTGTTCCTCGCGGACCTTGGAAAGGCTATGAAACTAGAGGAAGAACCGGTGGAAAGGCGAAAAGTCCACAGTACGTCTCAATTATCTAGTCAATTATGATTGAATGACATTAGAGAATCAGGGCACAACTTCAGACCATAATGTTCGATGTTTCACAGCCTCTAGATGATATACAGGCTCCTCGAGATGCAGTCAAGTCCACTGCAATCGCTCTTGTCAAAGTTGATTCAACTTTCTTGCCTGGAACAACTATTGGGGCGACTCACTGGGTTGCATATGCTATGACTAGAGGTCTGCTTTCCTTATGGGTGGAACCTACTTGACTCACTAACGGGAACAACCTAGGTCGGATTCGTGTCATTTCTCGTTCCAGTGGTGATCGTACGCTTCTCCAACTGCCTCCTACATTTGGACCATCAACTTCGATTATTGACATGGCTGTTTACGGAAACAGGCTCGCTGGAGTGACTTCTGATGGAGGCTTTGTGGTATGGGAACTCCCAGAGGTCATCACCGACGATGTTCCGTATGTTATCTGCTATTTTCAAAAATTACTGGTCTGACCAAATCTACAGTGGAAGAATTTTACTTTGTGTTACCCCCACTCCTGATCCTCACGCACTCCGATCTGTCAAGTGGCATCCAAGGGAACTTGACACTCTGGCCTTGGCCTCGGATACGAATGTTTATATGATCAATGTCGTGGAAGCTTCTCAAATATACGAGACCGTCCATTACTCTGACTTGAATCGTCTCGGTCGAGTGTTTTCTGTCCCTTCGGTGAGTTCTATAATAAAGATCCTTCTCCCTAGTTATATCTTACCGTCTTGTATTATAGCCAATTGTTGCGTTCGACTTTGACGTACAACATTCTGCAGTGGCTACAATATCCGAGGATTCTACGTTGACTCTTTGGAATGTCCGAGAAAATATTCCGTTCTGGTCTCACAAGATTCGTGGGGATGACATGCCTTCCTCTATCAACTTTGTCGACGGCGGAGTCGTGATTGGTCGGAAGAATGGGACTGTATTCCAGCTCCTTGCGCACATGGGCAGAACTGTTCTTTCGACTTTGAAGTTCGTCAACGGCAACAAAGACGATCCTGACATGTTCGGCCACGTTACGTACGATTCAAGAATCCAAACACTTTGGGTCGCCAATAACCGAAGAGAGAGCATGATCGCCTTTAAGATCGGATTTGATTCTTCTGCGCCTTCTCCAGATGGGGATGAAAGTCCTTCTCGTGGAGGGTATATTGAACAAGTGGTGGAATTTTGTGGACCTAAACCTACTATCCACTTTGTCATCCTTACAGCTGATCTGGACCCGACAGGAGAAGAAGCTCTTGCTGCTTGTGTTGCTGCGAAGGTGCCTGCTGGAGAGCTGGCTCTCGTTGCTTTTTCTGTACACGCGGGTGGTGTTGATCAAGTTTTGATACGTCGGGAATGGTTTGACTCTGCGTTTGTTTCATCTCCTGCCAAGTTTCCCGCATTCACCACTCCCCCGCCTGTCGCTCCGCAACAGGACGTTAGGCCTCAACGACAAAATGTTGTAGGTAGTGGCAATGGAGCTCAAGCTCTTCCCATTTCCCATCCCCCGCCTCAAGCACCTATCGCTGTTGCCCCAACTCGATTGAGGACTCCCCCTTCAGAGGAGGTGGACAGTAGTGAAATGACTCGCGATGAAGGTAGGCCAGGTGAAGGCAAAGGGAAGGGGAAAGGTAGAAACGTTGGCTGGAAAGATAAGGAAGAAGGCAAGGATAAAGACAAGAACGTCAAAGGCGGAGACCAGCCGACCACGAGCGAATCCCCATTAGGAATCACTCTAACGAAGGAGATCAAAAAGGCAGAAGAAAACTTGCACACGAGGATCGGTCGCCTGATTTCAAAAGAACTGGACAAACAACGTAAGTGTGTATAGAATAAGAGATGGCTTATTGCCCTAACGCTCGCTTAGATCAACGCATGGAAGAAGCTCGTGCGAACGAACAAGCTGCCGACTTTGTCCGCCAGGAGAAGATATTAAAACTAATATCGACGGAGTTGACGAAGAATACTACGCGTGTGGTTGAGATGGCGGTAAAGGCCGAAGTGCAGAATTCCGTGCTTCCTTCTTTGGAATCTATAATGAAAACGGAGGTCAAATCGGCTCTTGGGACCCAAATTGCGCGAGGAGTCACGGATTCCATCAAGCAGGTATGCCCTATTTTCAATATGTAAATTATTCCCTCGCTCACAGTACCTTATCGCAGAGTATTCCGACGGAGATTGAAAGAGTGATGCTTCGTCCAGAGGTTTCAAATCAGATCGCCCGAACCTTCAGTTCGAATGTTACGCCATTGATTGAACGGCAGATCAAAGAAGTTGTATCCAAAACTCTTATTCCTGCCTATTCACAGCATCATCAGGAGCTCACACAAGAGATGCATACGGAAGTGATGAATCTGAGGAAGGAGATACTTTCGTGGCAGAATGATGCTGTGCGAAACCAAGAGGTAATTTACATAAGACTAATCAGAACATTGACTTGACGTTTCTTGCACAGAACGTAATCCGAGAATTGGAACAGTCTGTTAGGATGCTTACCGACCAAATCAAGTTTTTGACCCTGAACGCGCCCAGTCATCTCCTCCAACCTCGCAGTTCGCCAGCTCCGTCATCAAGTGGACAATCTCAAGGAACCATGGTCAACCCGAGTCAATACCGCCATCCTGGCCACTCTTCTACTACGACGCAAGTGCCTCAATCCAGCTATCCTCAGAGCTATGGTCCTTATCAACAACAAATTCCCCCGATCCATGGTCCTTCCTGGTTCAACACTAGCATTGCTGCACCTCAAGCTTCTCATCCGACCGCTCCTCCTCCGGTGCAATCACACAGTCCTCATTCTCAGACCGAGGAATGGGATGACACTTACCTTTCTGTTTTGGGCACTCAGGACTTGAGACAGCTCCGGGAGTTGCTGGCGAGATCAAATCCGGAGGTGACTATGCCTTTGAACGGCACCCCGCCGTTATCTCAGGCCGTAATATTAACGCTTGTACATCGGGTGTGTTTGGGTCTCGATGCTTTTTGGATATCAACTGATGATAGGACACTTGCAGCTTGCTAGTGCACTTGGAGAAACTCCGCCGGTGGACGAATCATTTAAATCTACGCTCTGGTGGCTCCAACGGGCGGCGTCCGTTCTCAACGCCAACGTATGTCATGACATTATTATATATTTCTCTTGCTCACGTCTGACTTTTGTATCAGGACCCTCTCATTTCGCCTTATGTCGCCCGGGTAGTTCCTAATGTACAGCAGGTGTTGAACACCACGAAACAAAGACTTGCGATTCTCCCCGGCGGATCATCGCTAATGGATGCTGCGCGAACAATCTCAGATGTCCAGGACGTCCTGAGCCGCAAACCGATGTAACTTTTTTTTCCGTGAGTTGGTTTCGTTGGACGTCTTCCTGCTGGTAGCTCAAAAGACGGGTTACAGATGAATTACGAAACTGGTGACTTGTGTGTGTTGAACTGTTGTTGTTGAACTGCTGTTGTTCTGGTCTATGAATCCGTATGATCTTTCTTCGTGTCTCAATATGGCGTGCTGTTGCGTGTATATAAAAACCCATGTTCATCTATGCGAATAAATTCCGGCTTGGTACTTCCACCACCATCTCCCAGTTTCCATTCTAGAATTTGTGATCGGCAAGTGCCTGATCGAAGGGTATCGCCGGAGCAGCGGTAATCGTGACTCGCCGGTCATTCGGTTCGACCACTACGGTGGAGACTTGGCATGAATATTCCATGTTTCCTACCATGTTACCTACAATGATCCCATGCTTGGAGATGCCATGAAATGCAGTAGCTATCTATACTTGCTCTCATCTTGAAGTCGAATGGCAACCCAGGGATTCTTGTTGACGGACGACAGCCGGCCCGGGTGTACTAACCAGAACAAAGCATGCGCAAGCAGCGGAACTTGATGGCAAGTGTTACATTCCAGTACGTTGAACCAGATTCGTCATAATGTTCGTGCGAGTTAGATATATAGCATAGTCTATAGTCACTACTGACATCTGATGGCAATACTACTAGTAGGTTGAACCGAGCAGTTGAAAGCAGTTCAAACTTTTCATTTGTCCGGTCTGAGTGCTATCAATCGTCCGCTTTAGGTTGGTCAAATAGAGAAAGACGACGATCTCGGTGCAGGGGGTCATCTGGGAGAAATCAGCGGACTGGCACTGCGGTCTCGCGAAAATACATGGGATAAGTTGGCAAAAGAGGACCAGAAATTACCTGAGAGGCCATGGATCCTGCAGCTATCGCATCAGCGGAAGCACCGCGAAGAGGGCTACTTCAGACAGCTCACTCGAGTCACTAGACATAGGTTGAGCTCAGAGAAGAAATGGATCCATGTTGGTCACTTGAGGTTGTTGGTTTTCGAACAACGAGCTTTCAGAGAGAGCCTCCGGAAATGGCGATGTAGAAAGCTCAAGAGGACTTACCTATGGAACTGACCTGTCGTGTCAAGCTGTATATTCAATGTAAGTCTGAGGGTAAAACTACGGGTGACCAAGTTGGTCAGTAAACAATGAATACTGAGATAGAAGTCCAACGCACCTGGAGATGGTATTTAGTACTGGAGATGTTTCTACATCTTTATCACTTGTCAAGTGACCTTCAAGTTCGAGGGAGCGTGCCAGTGGTCGACCACACTAGCGCCTTGAAAAGATAAGATAGTAGTACTAGTAGTTGAGCGAATTTCACCAGAATTGCATGGCCTGAAGTCCTGGAGAGACCGAATTTACGCACCAAAGGATGGACACACGGTGACCATACTCCACACGGCCAACCGCCGATAACTGAGTTGGCCGGTGTCCGAGTCTCCAGAAAGTAACCACCGGAAGGGGTCACAGAAGTTGCCTTCGATGGGCTATATTGTGGTATTAAATCCAGGTGTGAGCATGTCAGCTATAAGTACCAAAAGCCTAGGCTCGAGGTGTTTGGATGACCACCATTGTTGAATATTTTTACGATTGAAGCGAGATAATAACGAGGCATGCTTCAAGTCGACGCTTCTCTGAAGCATCGTAGAACAGCAAGCCAAGTCCCTGGATTAGTCCAATTGCCGTGCTTCCAATCACCGCTTTACTCCGAGTCCGTCTACTATAGTAAGGAACTTGTCCATGAGTTGTCAGCCTGATGGTGTAAGCAAAACGTGGTAAGCGCAGTGGGTTTGCGGAAAGTGGGGGAACCGTAACTCACCTCCTCTTTTTACCTTTTTTTCTTGAATCGCGGCGGTGCTTTAGTAAACAAGCCACTTTCCAGCAACGTGCCTCCCGTATTTCCCGCCCATAACAATCACCCATGCCTTCGAAAGGATGGTTCAATCTAGAAGCGGCCAACAACGCAATCCCTGAAACTCAGTTCTTCGAAGGCGACTCTGCGTTCTCTTTCCTGGGGCTGACGAAAACACAGAGGCTGTATGGCTTCGTCGGATGGTCAGTCTTGTCTTTCATCCGTGCCACCCTTTCTTGCACACACGTCGATTTTGTCCTTTTTTGCTGAAAATACCGCGGGTCTAGTCTTGTTATAGGATTTGTATTGAGCATATTGGGGAGTTCCTTGTTGTTTTTGGGCCAGCTGGGCAGCTTTGCAGGTGCGCCTTCAGTCTTCTGCTTCTGGTCCGCCCTGCTCAATATACATTGGTTGGGGTCACATTTAGTGCTTTATGCTATGGGAACCGTGATCTCGCTCCTCGGAACTGGATTTCTAATTGGGTTCAAGAGACAGATGACCCTTGTGAGTAATAGAAACAAAAAATAAAACACAAATATGTCTATTGACGCGATTCTCGGTCTGTTCGCGGCCTAGATGTTCAAACCGGTCCGAATAGTCGCTTCTATCGTATTCCTCGCTATGATTGCCCTCGTATTCGTCGGTGCGTTCGTTATCAAGAGTGATGTACGTCTCCTTCCACACAACACCCCTTGCCCCTCTAAATTATCTTTTCCTCCTTCCCCAATAACAGGTTCTATGCATTGGTACGTTCCCTTCGTTTTTAGCAAGAAAAAACAAGTTGCTAAAGGAGGGGCTAAATACAGTTTTCGTTATCCTCGAGTACCTCGCATATACGTGGTATACACTCTCGTACATCCCTTATGCGCGGACCGCCGTTCTCAAGATGATCGGAATGGGTTGATTGTATATATATAGAAAAGGGAGAGGGAGTTTGTGTATGCTCGGGGAGGCTTGCAACTGGTGGATTTTCAGACCGTGTACCATAGCTTTTTTTCCCTCTCCCCCCTGCTCCCGCATATTTCTTAGTATCCTACCGTACTCTCTATCCATCTTGCTCCGTTCAAGGGACTATCTATTGTCTACGAGTGCTCTGCGATCTTGGACCCAATCTCATGACATTCATGCGCTGAACTGTACGACTAGATGTCTTGCGCTCTAAACAGACTTTGCAACTTTTTGATATTCTCCATTCAACGTTTAATATTCGTACAACATAATGACACAGAGAAGAATTCAAAAGAACATCACAACTGCCAATTCGTAACCTTCGTTCCTTCCTTTGCTTTCATGATCATAATGAACTGACCGTCTAAAAAGAATCTCAAATCCCAAAAAGAAAATAGAATTTATCTATCGCTTCTTTAGAACTCGTCCAAGCAAGCCTTCGAAGAGAGCCCCACCCGTTTTTCATGTGCAGGGACCACTATCGGTCCAATCGCCAACAGTTCCTGTAAAAAAAAAACATTATATATTTACAAAAAGGAAATCGTCCGAAGCCATCATACCTCCTGGAATTGAATCTTCAGTCCACCATTTGGCGGTCCATAAATGTCCGCTAAAAAACACACACACATGAAATATCAGGAAAGGTAACGATAATCAGACGGCAAGTGCGTACTTGTATGTGACTTGTTGTCCACCGGTGTACGCGACGGTGCTTGACCAGGCGGGAACACCAGCGCAGCTTCCTCCGGTGGGCGTTGAAGTCGGTGACGTCGTCGTCGATGTTGTTGTTGTTGAAGGCGGAGGTGGACTTCCGGATACGGGCCAGGACAATGATCTCACTGTGGTGATCCACGATGACCCGGCGTCAGGATACTATGAGAGATGCATGAGGTAAGCTGTAATGCAAACAACGAGTCTTCATAAATTAAAAACTCACCTCCCAGACCATAACTCCGGCAGCTATCAAATGCAACAGCATCAGCGAAAATTGTTATCACGAGCACTTGATCTACAATAATACTCACCCCAGCCTCTAGACTGTGCTTGTTGAAGACAGGTTGCAAGAACAGAAGGATCCATATAGTCACTCGCGGACGCAGATGTTGCTGGTTTTCCAATAACGAGCTTCTGAAGAGCGACTCCAGAAGCAGCAATTTGGAAAAGGGCTGATCCAGGGTACTGGTTCGCCGTGTTAAGCAGTCCGTCGCAGGTCACATATTCCGTAGGAGCCTGAGAGTAGAACTACCAGCAACAGAATTCATCAACAAACCTTAAATCCTTGAGATGAAGCACGACGCACCTGGAGATGGTACCAGTCGATGAGGCCCCCGACGGCTTGATCGATTGCCAAATAACCTCCTGAAGTCCATAAGTTGGGAGAAAACCTATGTATAAACATTGTGTCAGCAAGATGCTAATTATAAGACCTGCAAATCACTTACCAAGCGGCGATAGCTTTTAAATTCCCAGTCATCAGAAGTCGGTCCTCATGCAATTTATTCTTGAGAAAACTCACGTGCGTGCGTTAATACGTACTGCCCTGATTATCATGTAAATTACAGCAAGAAATCAAGCAAGTAAGATACCTACCCTGAGGAAGTAAAGTTCGCAACTGCTGAGTGAGCGTGATCAACCACGCTTCGGCAGACCCTTGAAAATAAATGAGTATAATAAGATAAGGATTCTAGCCGAACGAGTCTACCAGAATCCCATGCGCTGAAGTCCTAAAGGGCTTGGTTAGGGACACGAGTTAAAAGAAACCCATGTATCGTACTTCGTAATCGATGTCAACTCCGTCCAACCCATACTGAATAACAAAATTCCCTAGTTGGTTTGCAACGTCGACAGGACTGACGCCAGCTATATTCAAATAATATCAAATCAAACCAACGCCTCACAGAAATGAGAAAGTACAGGAAGTAGGCGTGTCAGTTGAGCCGAAAGCCGAGACCAATAACGTGATTCCTGCAGCAGCGTATTGGGCCTTGATCGAGGCTCGTTGGGCCGCGGTAAGGGATGTCCACACTTGCACATTATCTTGAGCACCCGCCCTGCTAAGATAAAACGAAAGTATGCTGGAAACGTCTTATAGTCAGTGGGCTTTTACAAATTGAGAAATATGAGAGAAGCATTACAAAACATTGAAGCCTGATAGCAACGACGCGTCGGGAGGCGTTGTTCCGACGTATTTGTCGCTATAGGCTGCCCAATGTGGACCTGCGGGCACAGCTCGAGCTAATACCTCACGGGCTGTTCGGTCAAGAGTAAAGTTTGCAGGAGCAGCACCCACTCTCCAGAGTGCGCTGAAAGCCAACAACACGATTGAGAGAAGTGAAATGCTAGGAGTCATCATAGCCTTCTGCGCTCTCGTCTCGAGTGGACCGAGAGTCAGAAATGTAGAGCGGGTGTCATTTTATACTAGAACATCCTTTTGGAAGCCCATGCGGTCTTGACTCTTGACGAGAGTCACTTGGAGATTAGGAAAGAGGACAATGGGCTGAATCGCCTTATTTGCACCCATCCCAAAGCCAGCCCTGAACGAAAATAAAAGCCATGAGAGCCAGTGATTTGCATCCGGTGGGCAATACAGAGTTTTGCTGAATGGGAGAAAGCATAGCAGCCCCCAAATGTGTAAGTGCGGCAGCTAGACCAGAGAGATACGACGAAGGACCTTGCGGTAAGGGACGAACGAGTCATATTTTGTGCCTATCAGAGCTGGAGGGTAGAGGGAACCGCATCTGTGTGCTTGCGTTGTCGCCAGAAAAGATAGAGACCGAGCAGTTCTGGCAGATCAGGTGCTTTGAGAGAGGCTCTGAAGAAGTTGATCGTCTTCTCTCTCCATGCGGGATTTGAACTCGTGCTTATCGGTTCGTCTGGCAAGTATTTCGTTTCGACCAAGGCTTATCATCGTTCATCAAGCCCGGCATGATCCACAGACAGAGAACAAGACCGAGCGAACACATGGGGAGACGTCCGGGCCAGCTTTGTAGCGTGCGCGGACGTCCATCAGGGAAAAAACCAGTAGGTGTTTCAGAGATATGAGATGTCGTATTTGCCGCGTTATACAAAACTGCAAAACCAACGAACTGACGAAGATATACATGAAACTCGCAACAGCTTGTTCATTTCAACGCAGTCACGCTATCTTACACATGTAGAAATAATTTCACAACCGGGTCGTTCGTTGTACTTCTACTCATTCAGCCAATATTGCCGGGTTGTATACAACCATCAAGCTGCAGACTCACCCCCTGAAATTGTTCTTTAGCTCTCTCAGTTCATTCATAATGGCGCTGTCCGTCGTGCCACTTGTCGCTTTCCTATGGATATGACAGTAAACCAAACATCCTCGTGTTATACTTATAAATGAGAGATAAACCGACCTAACAGCGTGGCTTTCTAATCGCATGAATACATTCCATTCCTTTTCGTCACCAATTGTGCCTACTCCTTGCGTGATTGCCTCCTGATTGACAATGTCTTGCAATCCATCCAATGCCTTATTTGTAGGATCGATGGATCTCGCAAAGCTCAAATTACCGGCAGTGTACTCGTGTCCGCTATACACCACTGTAGAGTCTGGCAGTGTTCCCAAGTATGTGAGGGCAGTATGCATCTGAGCCGCGTCGCCTTCGAAGAAGCGACCACAACCTGCAGTGAACAGTGTATCACCGGTAAATACTCCCCCATGAGGGCTAGACTTGTCAGTTACGTAGTAGCAAATTGAGTCCTGGGTATGACACGGGGTAGCCAGACATCTATGATACATAAATCGTCAGATAATACGATTAACAGCGCAAAGATAAGTGAGAACACACTTGACACTGATAGTATCACCCACAATGAACTCGTCTTTGTCCTTGACCAGTGTCGTCAAGGCGGGGCTTTGGTGGCTGCCGCCGTATATGGGAACCCCTGGATATTCAGATGCCTATGAAAGTGATATCAAAGAACGGGTGGCATATCAGAACTACCGGGCATACAAATTGCTATAAGAACAAAATTCATCAAGGGTCAAGTGAGCAACAGCTGTGATCCACTAACCTGATTTCCACCAGAATGGTCCTGATGATGATGTGTTGTGAGACAAGCAACAACTTGGACGGCAAGCTGTTCGGCAGCAGCCTTTACTTTGGGTACATCGAATGGGTCGACAACGCCAGCTTTATTTGTGGACTCGTCGATAAGCAGGTAGGCGTAGTTATCTTGCCTGACGGGGACCGGGACGATCTTCATTTTGCGCGATAATGAAGTAGAGAAGAGGCGATATCTGTGTCGCGAACTTGAATGACGGAGGAACATTCAATAAGTGACCCATTGTCACGCACGTTATAATGAAGCTGTGCACTGTCACATGATATGTCTTCTTCAATACCACCACTATATGCGCTTACTGGGCGGGTTGCCCGTATTATCGCCTGCTGCCCTTGATCATTCGGAACTGAACTATCTTCCTGCCTGTTCAATGATAACTGATCAGCAATCCATGTCTGGGATCATGCATCAATCACGGTCGTACCCGACCTCAATATTGCGCCAAAGCTCATAACCACTCGTAGCTCCTCCCCTCTGTCTTCTATCTCTATCTTCCTCTGAAGGTGTCCTCGAAGGTCTACTTATCAGCCACCCTGATTTCGATCTCCTCGATGCTTGCTGAGGTGTGTCTATCACTTATCCGTGCGCTTTCCGCCGATATACCATATTTTCCATAGTTCCTGCTCAATTTCCGCAACAATGGCAAAGGCGACGGAAGGCAGAGTGATGTAGGTGGTTGTGATAACTGTACGTGGCGTCAAGTACATTCGACTGCCTCAACACATAGTGAACTCCGCAACCAGCACCTTGTAGGAGAAAACTTAGGGATACAACGAACACACCTAAGTATTCGCGTAAAGTCTCGGTTCACCCACTCCCGCCCGGGTCCTTATCATCGAGCTCTTCCACATCGTCCACCTATTCGGAATATCAATTACATTCACTAGCTTCACCAACCTCAACACCTTCACCAACTTCAACAACTCCACCAACTTCAACAACTCCAACAACTCCACCAACTTCAACAACTCCAACAACTCCACCAACTCCAACAACTCCAACAACTCCAACAACACTCTCATCTAACCCCACACCACCCACCCCCGGCTCCCCCGACCCTTCACCTACTTTCATAACTTCACCAATTTCAGCTTCGACCTCACCTTCAATCACGGCTCTAACTAGTAGCACCGTTTCCAGTTCAAGCTCTATTTCCAGTTCGGTTAGCGACACCAGGTCCGGTTCGAGCAGAACAAGTATACCAATCCCTTCTGTGTCCACTTCACACACCTTATTCTCTTCAAACGTTTCCTCTGCACTTCCTACCTTGCACTCGCCAATAGACAGTAAACCGAAGGCGGGAGTCATTGCTGGAGCAGTATTAGGCAGTGTTATGGGGCTCGCCTTCTTTGTAGTCCTTACTATTTATCTCGTCCGCCGCCGCAACCGTCGGAGGCATGTTGCCCCTTCAGCCGAATTCATGGGCACAACCGAGCGTTTCACGTGGAGAGATGATAGTGTATATAAGGCTGTTACTTCGGTGAGCTATAAGATCCTTTAGTCTCAACATGTGAAAGCCATATTCACACAATTGCTCTTGAAAAACAGTCCACACCTCCTGTCGAAGGCGATTAAATATTATTGTGCCTCATGTTTTTACACTATTGTCCATGGCCATAATATGTCAAGTCTATATGAAATATTTATCATTAATATTTGAATCAGATTATGTGCAAAGTGCATCTCAAACGGACACTGATTCAATCAATCCCTAAGAATAGCTTGGACCACGTTCTCCACCCTCAACTGTCTCAAATCTGTATAAGTCTGATGACGATCAGCTTGGCTGTGCATCAATATCATAACAAGAGCCTACCTGTCCGCAGCCAACAAACACGATGGGTTGACCTGTTACGTATGTCATTGAAAGAGCCGCTCCAACCTACGTAGCAATTGTCATCAGTCTGAAAATGCAGAATTTACGCGGAGAGACTTTACCTTGTCATCAACGGTATCCCATTTGGTCACCAACATCCCGTCAATTCCACGCTCTTTTCCAGACCCAGAAGCAGCAGAGAAATCCCGCAAGGCGCGATCAAACTTGGTTAACTGGTCTACAGCCTCGTTGCCTACCAACGCTTCTCCGACAAACAGGATTTTATCCGGATTGTTTGTTGCTACAAGCTGGAACCATCTGTTGGTCTCAATATTTCTCAACTGAAATGAATACTCCTCACTTTAGCTAGAGCTCGCATCAGAGGCTAACAAAAACGGCGAAGAGTTGAACGATATTGTTGTAAAATAGAAAAAAAATCGAAAGACATACCTCATTATCCTGCATCCTCCCTGCAGTATCGATCAGCACAACATCGAATTCGTTATCCCTGGCTGCCCAGAAAATTAAAAGAGAGCAAACGACAATATAAATGGTCTGATACCATGATTGATGGCTTCTTTCGCAATAGCGGCCGCATCTTTCCCATAACCTCTCTCAAAGAGTTCTACGCGCCCTTTGCTTCCAGTCGGCCCATCCACACTCAACATGCTTAAGTTTCGAACATGGACACGCAGCTGTTCTACTGCTCCGCTCCTGTGTAAAAATTAATTCTCGTACATTGAGAAGGTCACAAGGATACAGACCGGAATGTATCGCAAGCAGCAATTAAGACCCGTAATCCATTCTGAACGAGCCAAAAGCAAACCTTCGACAGATTGGTACTTTTGCCTACACCATTGACACCAACAAATGTGATGCTGTAAGGCATACGTTGCTGGGTAGATGGCAAGGGAGAAGACAATTTCGTTCGAATTGAGAGTAAAAGGTCGGTCGACGTCTTGGGTGTCAAGATGCGGGTCAATGAATTAGATAATGCAGCACGGAAGGCGGCATTTGTAGCTGTCACAATTTGAATGAGAAGAACGAAAAAAAATTCACAAAACGTACTTTGGAAACCACCAACTTTCTTTCCGATGAGACCTTCGCCTACACCTTCGCAAACCTTTTCTGCAATGTCTTTCGCAACGTTCTTCTTCATAAGATGTTGTTTCATCCCCTCCAAAACGGGTTTTAAATCATCTTCAGTCAACATCTTCGATCCTGTCAACCTAGCAAACAAAGATCCGAAGGACGACACAAAAGATGTCGTAGAAGGGATTGGCTTTTTCTCATTGGAAGCATTTGCGTTAAGGGCTTGAGAAATAACATCGTCCATATCATCGACTTCGCTTGCTTCGCCAAAGTCCCAATCTCTGACTTCATACAACCCGTCTTGGGTTCGCGACCCAAGAGATGCTTGATCCACAAGAGTTGAAATGTCTACATTGGAGGTTGAATCTGTCCGGCCAGCATCAAGTTTGTCGTAGCTGAAATCCAAGGACGCCATATCAGTTTCAGTAGGCGCTTGGTCGCCCCATTTGCGCTGCACTTTCGCCTTGGTCTTGCGTTTACCCTGTGTCGGCGTATCCGAGCTATGATCACAATGGGGTCAGTGTCAAGGAAACCATATGCCATCTTCGAAATAAACCCACTCAGACCCAGGAAGACTGTCTCTCCCGCTCCCCACATCGACTCTCCCAGCGACCCTGGCACCCCCTCGTCTTCCACCGCGACCCCGCAGTCTACTTTTGAACGCTTGTACATTTCGTGCAATTTGTTGTTCATCTAGCGGGTTATCTTCGGACTGTGAAGGTACTGATATATGCCGGCTGCTGTGAGCGCTTATTCCTTGAACGGGAAAAAGCGACTGACCAGTACTAGGATCATCTGAAGGGGGGGTCAAATCAATAGCCGGACGAGAAGCTGCGGGTTTCAGACGAGAACGCCTTTCCTAAAACAGATTCAGGACATCATATGCACTCCTTTATATTTCTTCGTACCTGTGTAGCTTTATCTTCAAGCCCTTTGAGAACCCTGTCGAACACCTTGTCCCAGCCATCGAACGCCTTTGCAAAATTCCACTCGGCGGACGACTCCGAAAGAGTTGGTTTGCCGCTTTGAAGAGCGTGCAACGAAGCGACAAATGTAGTCAAGAACGGCTCGAATAGCTTAATAAACAGAGTTTTAAGGGCGGCGAGGAGTTCATCTATATATGTAAGTTGTAGGATTCGTTGGTATGCCACCTAGAGGATGAATCTTGATCCTTGGGTAAAGTAAGACAGCGCCAGCCATGCACGCACCACGAATATCAGCTCCAGGTCGTTCACGAACGTCCACTTGACGGCGTACCCATCTTTCTCATATTTCTCTTCGGTCGTACGACCTTCAATTAAAGCCTCACGGATGAGAGAGTTGACTGGAGATGCTGAAGATGATGCAAGCTGTGATGCCGCGGGTGTAAATGAGCGGGACCATAGTACGATCCCGCCTAATGCGGTGTCAAGTAGCTGCTAGCTAGCTGCGATCCTAGACATACCTTTATGAGATATTGAGCAATGGTCGAGCATTTAGTAGGAGAAGGGGAGAGACAGGTATAGAATGACACGTGACGCTACGTATGCGCATTATTATCTTCAAGCCATTTACGCACACCTTTTTTCCCAATCATCCTCATTGTCCGTGCCTGCTCTTCAGTGGTGCGGTGACGATATAGCCTCATAATGTACCCGCATACACTCCACACATCTTCCCATTCCGCGTCGAACAGATCCCACCAACAGTTTGGAGGCGTAGATGGTAACGCTATGCCATAATGTCGGACAGTCAACAGGATAGCCGCACTGACGATTGTTGGTACGGAATACAGTGCATAAACCGGCGTTTGCAATCTTTACAGAAATGGCTGAGGGTGAAATACGTGGCGGAAACCGAGTGGAAACTCACGCATCATTCAGATAACCCCATGCACGCGCACATACATCCTCTCTGCCAGTCAGCCCAAGGACACGCAGATAGTTCACTAATGTCCCATAGGGTAGGGCAACATGGACATTGAACCCCAGCCGTTTCAGAACCTGCATCTCTGAAACAACAAGGGCATCTTTGAGATCATAGAATGTATTTCCAAAGTACGACATGGGGACGTATTTGAATTCTAGCATATTGCTATTCGGTGACTCAAGAGACTTGAGTGTGTGATTTGAACGCTGGAGCAGCAAGTCGTATACGTTGATGAGATCGCGCATTCTGACGGGGCATTCTTCCAGTTTCGATGCCAGGTAAAGAGCACCCATCCCGATGTCCTAGAAGTGCTAGTTAAATCACATCAAACGAACCATACAAGAACGGTTCAGGATAAACATAAAACTGACCCCGATTCCGAATTGCTTCATAGACGTAACGTACCAGAATCTGTGGAAAAGGATTTGAGCTGAAGCAACAGCTACCTGTTTTCTAAGGAGCAGTGAACACCTATGTTTTGCGAACAATCATAGATGGACATACTGTTTGAGCAGGACACCAGCTTGGTGAATGAGTTTACAGCCATAGGCACGAAGGTCCTCTTCAAGTTCGCCTGGAATCCCATCTTGTTTAGAGGGCGTATTCTCGATTTGCTCTAAAGTGGCCAAAGGATACAATTCTACAGACATAGAGGTTATTGGCCAACTTGAAGTTAAACATCAATTTTAAATAAAAACTCGCGTCTCAACGCGAACTCCCAAATAAGAATCTATGTCAAATCTACCACCAAAGCCCGACTTCGACCCTCACGACAGAGATAAATACCCTTCAGATGACAGACATTATTCTCGTCCTTACCCCCCACCATCATCCAGAGAGAGAAGCTACAGAGATCATTCCGATTCCTACGTCCCGAGACCTCGTCCGCCGACTAATGGTGACTCTTACGTCGGGACCGATTCATATGTAGCTCCTGCATATGACAGAAGACACGATGATAGAGCTAGACCTTACGAAGGTTCACACCATCCTGCTCGACAAACCTGGGAACACGACTCGCGACCGTACTCACGAGACTGGCGAGAAGGCTATGACAGAAGAGACCCTCCATCGAGGCATAGAGACTCTGACCGGAGACGCAGAGACGATAGCACGGAGAGGCGACGTGATTGGGAGACTAGAAGAGACTACCCTCCACCCCGAGGGCCTCCTCGAGATTATCCTCGCGATTATCGTCGTGACAGAGATTATGACCATCGTTCTAGAGATGATGATCGCCATTATCGAGGAGAATCTCCCTCAGACAAAAGACGGACATCCAGATCTTCCATCTCACCTTCACGCCGCCCTGGTATGTCCGTAAGTTTAATATATTCGACTAAGCCTCACCGGCGTTATAGCAGATTATGATTCTCGAAGAAGATCACCTCCACCTCAGCGACGTTCTGCTTCTCCTCCACCTCGTCATTCTCGCCCCCCACGATCACCTCCACCATTTAAAAATGGTGAAACTTATCGTCCGCCCACACCTCGGGAAAAGACTGCTCTCACAAACCGTTCAATCTCTACCAGTCCTAGACCAAGCGAGCGAGATAGATATGTCGTCAAAAAGTCGGGAGATCGTCGCAGTCCCAGTCCGCGTCCCCTCTCGTCGAGGGAACGCAGGTCGCGTTCACCTGTTTGGCGCGAAAAAGACCAATCCAAATCGAGAGCTGAATTATCAGACCAGGAACCCTCTAGAAGTAATGCTCGTCAAAGAGCTTCACGATCACCTCAGAGGGCAAGGAGCAGAAGTCCCTCTGATATTAAACCCGAATCTCAGAGAGATAATCTGTCCAATGAGCATTCCAAGGACAAAGGGAAAGCTAGGGCACCAGCAGATAGCAGTACTGATGCAAGTTTAGACACCAAGCCGCGAGAACCCCCTTCTCCTCCCAAGATGCCGAGAGCGTTAACCACTGTATCAAGCTCTTCGCAACTTGTTGAAGAACCATTGCCTGCTCATCCTACCCGCTTCCGGAAGTCGCCACCTACTGCGCCTCGTAGTTACGGTGGACGGGGACACTCTGGATCAAATTCACCTGCAACTTCATTTCAACCTGCACTCGCAGGGCAATCTTCAAAAGGAGAATGGATTAAACGAGAATCAGCAGCGGGAACCCCTTTGCAAACGACTGTTTGTGCCACAGAGGATGATATTCCTGTGTCGAAACACGAGTCCGCTGAGCCTGTAATTCGATTACCTTTAATCCCTGTTTACGTGCCTACAACTAGCGCTGCGTCGACTACCGATATAGAGGTACGCTGACGTTTGTCTGATCTAATGCCTTGGTTTCTGAAGACGAATTTTGGCAACCAGATCAAGGAATTGCAAGCTCATCGGGTTCGGATGGCTACAGAATACGCCGAGATATCTAAAGCGGCCAGAAGAGCAGTTCACGAGCTTGAGATGTCCAGTGCTGATTTAAATGCGGCTAGGATGAGGCGAGAGGTCGCAGACAGTCAGATGGAGAAAGCTAGGATGGGGCTTCTAGGTATGGACTATGAGGGTGTCTTTTCCGACTAATGGGAATATCGGGGTGTGCTATGACTTTGCTGCGGATGCAATTAAATATTCTCGGCATGGATGTCAATGCAAGTGCTTAAATGCTACATGGCGATGCCTATGTTGTTTGACCGGTACAGTAAGCATACACAGCCGGGAGGTTACGACTTGTGCATGGGAGTGCATTCTATATATGTCCGGGAAGGGTCCAGAGGTAGCGCACAAAAGAAGCCGAGATTCTGTGTATATGGACACGAGTTTTGAATAATATTGAGAGAGACCGCACCAAGATTCAGTAACTGGCATACCTGCATTGCTGCGAATAGCTTTTTGGAATGCATTTGCAACTAAATGTACACATTGTAAGCAAGCTGGAACACGAGAAGAAGCAAAGCCTGAGGGCATGCGCACTGTTATGCAATCCTTCAGACCCTTTTCTACTTCACGGCATATTTCAGATCTGGGTGAGTCGCGTTCGCTGTCGAAAGTGTACTTGCTACTTGGGCTTTTCTGCATCGAGCAATTTTGAAGGTGTCGAGGTTGGGTTGTAACGTAGACTTACTGCGATGAAGGCCTTCAGCTGATCCTCGGAACTCTTCGACATGCTGGTATTGTGGAGACCGGGACTTTGACAGTTCTCCCTGATGAACTCAAGAGCCCGCATGACGTCATTCTTGTTGCTGGTGTACGATGGCTACAAAGTCCAAACCACGACGAGTAACAGCACAGAATCCTTTTATTTCTCTTCCCAAAAATATATGCGCTTTTTTTCGAATAGTTGTACCTTTTGACCATAACGATGCGAATTTTGATCGTGGCACACGTGTTCTATTACCACTTTCAACTCAACTTCTTCAACTGCTACTTCTTCGTATCGACCAATGTCCTCAGGGTCGTTATCAGTGGACTACTCGAAGTATGTCCAAAGGCTGAGCTGCTCCTGGTATCTCTCACAAGAACCTGTTTTAGATGGAAGTCCCTACCTCCACCTCCTGGTTTTGCACATACCTCATCAGTAACTCTAACCCTTCACATCATGTTTCTCGCCTCTCTGACTCGAGCGCATTGCCTAGTATAAGCCGACAAAAGCGGTGTCACATACGTCGACTTCAGCATCTTACACACAGCTCAAAGAAAAGAGAGCTTGGGACCTCGCGATTTCACCAGCCAAATCCCTCCCTATGCAAGCATTCATGCTGTACATGTCGGGCGGAGGAGTCCAGATATTCAGCATGGGCATCGTATTCATGCTGTTGATCACCCCTTTCAAGAACTTTGCTGCTATAAACACTGGTACGTGTTCGGTCCTGTAGGAAATCCGTCAGCGTTGGGTCTTGATATTTTACCCCCGTTCCTTGAAGCTTTTGCGCCATTTGCACCGTCGCCTTCGTCTCCAAAATCTCTTTTGGTTTTGCCTTTACAGAAACTTGTTTATATATTGGCAAACCTTCTTACTTTGGCGCTTGGCTTGTGGAAGTGTAGATCTATGGGATTACTGCCTACTGGTACGGGAGATTGGTTAGCTTTCGAGTCGAGAGGACAGGTAAGCAAATTCATTACTGTGTGGTAGCAGAGACCTGACTTTTCTCCCCAGTCTCCTGAGATATCTCTACATTAGATACCTCGTGTGATCTTATGAGACCATCAAGAGTTGAACTTGGACCTTCTACTGGACTTTTCAAGTCGTGATTCGATTTTTATGTGGGTCTCGACTTCGTTAAGCCCTACCAAACCAGTCGTTGTCATGAACAATTATACATGAAATGGAAAATACTGAAAGGGTCTTGGTGTTATGAACTCTATAACTATCGAGACCAGTATGAGACAGCTTGCGCAAAAAATCACGTCCACCATCCAGCTCAACGGATGTCTCTTTTCGACTGGGCTCGCCACTGGTGCTCTGTCTATCTCCAAATCCTGTTCTTTCGTTTTAGCGCTGTCAACGTACCGGAAAAACATCTCCAGCGCATCTGACACCACAGAGTTCTCGCTACGATCCGCATCCTCTTGCAATGTCTTGAGACGTGCGATAAGCGTCATCCAAGTGATAATCAAGCCAAGCGCCGTCGTGCTCAACTCTCGCGCCTGATCATGCAACACTGACGGATCGGTCTCGACGTCATCCCGCAGGTCCTCCAGTAGCTCCTTCACCTTGGCCACCTTATCCGCGCACTGAAATCCATTCTTTCTCAAGTTGTCCCATTTAAGATCGAAATAGATCTTATGGAGGGCCTCTGTGCGGGCCTCCAGCTCCTTGTGCTCCAAGGTCACATCGGCACATTCTCCAATCCTATGATCGATGAACTTCCAATGCTGAAGCAAGTTCTGGACCACCCTAGCCATTTTGATTGCGAGGGGATTGTAGAGATGGGCTGGGATATCTGGATGTTTCATTTCACGAAAGGTCTCATTCATGAGCTCGTCGATTTCGTTGGAAATGGCCTTCGTGCGTGTGGCAAGATCGCTTGGATATGCCTGGTCGAATCGCGCGATGTCTTCAAACATTTTTTGAACAAACAGATCTGCACGATGTGTTGTTCGCGTTGCTTGTTCATCCACAGGGAGGGGAACAGGAGTGGCGATGGTCTGTTCAGGAATTAAGATTGGATGTAGGACTGGAGTCGATATTCATACTCACCTGGGGTGGGGCTTGTGTGTGCGGAGTCATTGTGCAAGTGTTCTTATTGAGCTAGAAGAGTTGAGCACCTTTTATACCTTATTGGCGGCTGAGCCACTCAGTCTAGCTGTTCAAAGCCCTTGGCCAAGGGCCAAAGATCTTTGATCGTCTTCAAAGCATAGGTAAAGCGCACGCCGCAAACATTCAAAGCCGAATATTGTTATCTCAACAATAACACGGTTAAAGGACGATTATGAGAATCGTGCTCGTGACCTGTTAGATCCTGATGGTCGCATGAAACAGCCATTAACTTGAATCGGGAGAAGGTTTGGAGTCACGGTCACATAGCGCGCCACGTCACTGTACCACTGATCGACTGCACGTGATCGAAATTGAACTTCAAGTTGTTGATGCTCCACAGACTCGGAGCTCCACCAACTGCCAGGCGATCGTGTTAATTGTGAATTACCAAGTTTGTTATCACCCAGAATGTTATTTTTTATTTCTTGCCTGCAATCGACCAACCTCTTGTGTCTCCGACCTCACTGCAGAGCGGGTTGCTGCCATACCTGGAACCATGCGGCCGTTGCCCCTGACAGTGTGCTCAATGATCAGATCCGGTCATCTTGCTTCCTTCCATCTGGTCGACGCTGGTCTACTTCAATCATCTAGTATTCAGCGAATTATCCCAACTCACATACGTTCTGGCTTTCATTCTTTGGTATACACAACCGTAAGAGGACCAGGATATCTCTTTTTCTTTCTTCGTGGCTCGCCGAACTATCGTCCATGTCGTCCTCGTCAATGATGCAGATAGAATGCACTCGATCCGAGGTGTCGACTCTTACTTCCGCAAGCCGTCCCTTACCGCAAGGCTCTCGATCGTCCCTTCCCTACGACGCTGTTGATCACCTTGTCGTGCCCACAAATCTTGTGGCCCACGTGTTTTTTTATTGATCATTCCGCTCAAACCTGGATGGCTAGCAGTTGCTATTCGTGTGTCTTCTATCGCAACCCGCGACGATCACTGTTAAATGCGTTCGATGGTCTTCTGCAGCCCATAGCCCATATGTCTTCTTCATCAATGTTCCTGATTCTGTTTTCCGGTGTCTCAAAACCGCATGTATCTTGGACACGACATCGCGCTCCCACTCACAATGGTTTGCTATAAATGCCAGATTTCATACACAGGAAGATAGTTCTCTCCTTGGCATACTAGCACCCTTGAGATAGGGAAGATGTTCTCCTTCACCGCTTCTTTCCTCGCAGTTGCCTTGTTGGCCATCAGCCAGTTCTATGGCGTCGCCTCTGCTCCGGCCAATAGTCTGGATTTAAAGGCTCGCGCATCCGAGGCCCGGTCATTGGCCACAGCTCCCTACTGGGTAACTTATTCTGACTCCTGGACTGGTTCGGATGCACCTCCAGACGTTTCCAAGCTGTCTGGATTCAACACCTTGTAATGTCCATTCATCCTCGACGCAGCTCACTTACTGATGGTCGGACTCTCATCAGCATATTGGCCTTCTACCTCAGTGGACCGGGTGCTTTCGATAACGTGAAAGCATGGACAACACTCACCGATAGCCAGCGTACTACTATCAAGTCCCAATATGCCGCCGCGGGAATTTCGCTCATGGCCTCCGCATTCGGAGCTACCGACACTCCCTGCTCTTGTGATTTCGCCTTTTCCTGTTCCGTCGTTGTATTTGACTAACTCGAGACTCAGCTGGAGTGGATCCGATCGCCATTGCAAACAAATTGGGTGATTTCGTGATTAAGTACCAGTTGGACGGTATCGACATTGATTTTGAAGTGCGATACATCTGCTCCTTTTATTGTTGAGTTTGTGGCTGACGCTTTCTAGGACTTTGGTGCATGGAATTCTGGTAAGGTTCTTTTACTTGCCCGTTTTTTCGACATGCTTATTCTCTTTATCAAGGCACTGCTGTACCGTGGTTGATTAAGCTTACCAAACAATTGCGCACTAAACTTCCTCAAGGTATGTTGCAGGTTTGTGCAACAATATTTAGCTCATACTTACCGGATGATCAGGCCAGTACTTGATATCACATGCACGTAAGTATCTCGAGTTTAGCTTACACGAATTTTGAATCCTGACAAACGTACGGTTACATAGCCGTCGCACCTTGGCAAGTCGCCTCCTCAGGTTACGCTCCCAACCTTTACTGACTCGAGATCTGCAGGTTTGCTCCCAACTTGTGGCTTGCAGGAGGTTACCTCGCAATCGACAAATCCGTTGGAAGTCTCATCGACTTTTACAATCTTCAGGTGTGTCTGGTTTCCATCGTAATAACCCAAGGTTTCTCAAAGTTTCCATCCGTATAGTTCTACTCCCAGGCTCCTACAGAATATGTGACCTGTGATGGATTGCTCAACAAGGCTAACCAATACCCTGGATCCGCCGTTTTCGAAATTGCGGCTTCTGGAGTACCAATGGAAAAACTTGTTATCGGAAAGCCAGCCACTCCTGCGTCCGCAAGAGACTTTATGGACCCGTCCGCTTTCGCAACCTGTCTACAACAGGCCAAGGCTAAGGGTTGGAGTAAGTTCTACTCGTTCGATCTTTTCCTTGACATATACTGATATAGTCCTTCTCCTAGATGCTGGAGCAATGGTCTGGGAGGCGAGTGTTATAGCGATGCTGTCAGATTTTTTGTGGCTTTGCTCATGCTATTTTTTATATATCAGTATCCTGACGGTGGTTCGCAATGGATTACGACAGCCAGATCTTTGTCCTGGCCCGTTGGTCAAAATGCGCCTGCCCCTCCTCCAACGACAACATCTACTCCACCAGCGAAACAGCCTTTAACAACATCTTCCCCTCCATCGACTACGACGACAGACGACAGCTGCAGTGCCCCTTTGCCTTCGACGACTACATCCCCCGCTAGCCCTCCGGCTACAACGTCGTCAACGTCGAACCCCCCAGCCGGTTGTGGGTCTGTTCCCGCATGGTCAAGCACCAGTATCTACACTAGCGGCAAGACGGTTTCATACAAGTACGCATCGAAGTTTACATAAATTATTTCCTATCTAACTTGCTCTGTCGTAGCGGTCATAAGTATACTGCTCAATGGTGGACGCAAGGCGACGACCCGTCACAGTCAGGTAGAGTCTTACATTGTTTTTTTTTTCGGTCCGTGGCAGCAGCCTGACTATTGGTCTTTTGCAGGTCAGTGGGGTGTCTGGAGAGATGCTGGATCGTGCTAGAAGCCTCGTCTTTCCGATGACTGAGTCTGCCTCGAGGAGCAGACTCGGCTTTTTCTTATTTTTATTCAGGGTTGACTACTATTCATTTTACGAAGGAGAACGCTAGTGGGACGACGAAAAATGGTTATTTATTGTTATTATTACGTTTTTTTCAGGGTTCTTGGTATCGTTATATAGGCTGGCAGGCGGCTGGGTCGCCACGGATTGCGAAGTATTTCGTCTTTACATTGGCACTGCATGCTGTGTATGTTTTGTGAGTCTACGTACGGACAACTTTGTGATTCTCCGATCATCATTGGTGTTTTTGAATGATATCATGATATCAGACCTTTTTTTGCTCTCAGTCAGAGAGCAGCTTTGAGCGCTGAAAATTGCGTAAAGTTGGTAATATTTCAATACTATGCTCTCCCAGAATCGATTGCATCTTGTTTGCATTCCTTTTCGAACCTCTCATTTTCATACTCAGCGACCCTTTTGACCATCATTTCTTATTTGCCCCGTAATGAAATTCACTCCATGGGAACCACCGAAAAAGAAAAACCTCAAAAGTCGAACTCGCCAATTCTTAATATATTAGCCAAGTAGTGCTCTTGCGTCTTCATGTTCGAGTGGATCATGTACCACACACAATCACACAGAGACGCACCCTCTCGACATACACACGTGCTACATTTAATACAAACCTAGAGAGAAGGAGCAAAAGTGAGGTTGCGGGAGGTGATGAGGGCGTTATGGGGTCATGCACACACCTCTTTTTTTTTGTTCTTCTTTGCTTGGTTCGTTGTTTATTGACCTCTACTAGCCATTCTTCCTCCTTTCAAATTATCATCACTAGAGGATCGCCGGTCGGTGAGTGAGTAGGAACGATGAGTAGATAAGTTCTACTGACATTGTTAGCCCAACCATGGCTGGGCCAAGGTTCTCCGATACCTATAGATGTATACAACAATAAGCCGGGGAAATTGCGTGTGAGTGGAAATGTACCTCTGCCAACAGTTTTGGATTGTTGTAGTGTGTGACCTGCGACGGATGACAATTTGATTTATGAGCAGTTTTTAGAGAGGGACATACCGCTTGTACGATAGCACGGGCACGTCTTGCAGGATCCCCCGACTGTCAACGTAAATCGTTTCAACCTCGCTCGGTTGGAACGCGAAAAAAAATTGAAGGGACGAACATGGAAAATTCCAGACCCAACGAAAACTGACAATTATAAGACAAAAAAGAGTCTGGGAGGATGGAATCATTGCGTACCTCCATCACAACCCAACTGCATCATCAACGCGGCATCAGCTAGAAACCCAGAATTACCATTTGTGAGTTTAGGAAGCCATATAAGAGTCGAGCTACAATCACGCACCAGGCGTTGCAATGCCACCAGCAGCAAAATTTACCACAGGCAGTCGCTTCAGTCTCGCGGTCTCTTTCAGCAGGTGGTAGGGAGCCTGGATCTCTTTAGCATAAGCGTAGAGCTCTTCTTCGCTCATGACGCTGGTCTTTCTGATTTCGCTCATCACAGACCTTTGGTGTCTCACGGCTTCGACAACGTTCCCTGTGCCGGCTTCACCTTTGGTACGAATGAACGCGGCGCCTTCTGAGATCCGGCGTAGGGCCTCGCCGAGGTTACGAGCGCCACACACGAATGGAACCTTGTACGAGTGCTTGTTGATGTGATGTTCTTCATCTGCAGCAGTTAAGACTTCGGATTCGTCGATGTAGTCTATACCGATCGCTTGGAGAATCTGTGTAGACGTTAATTATGGTACAGTCGGCACCGTGACTGCATAGTCTAGAGAGAGGAAGGGCTGACCTGTGCTTCGACAAAATGACCTATTCTGACCTTGGCCATGACGGGGATTGTAACGGCGTCAACGATTTGCTTGATCATGTGTGGGTCGCTCTACGCGAGACAAAAGTCAGATAGATGGGTATGTAGAATTGGAACTACACATCACCATTCGTGCAACGCCACCCTCAGCCCTGATGTCTGCAGGCACTCTCTCCAATGCCATCACCGCACAAGCTCCAGCTTCTTCCGCGATCCGAGCCTAAATACAAAGTCGACGAAACAACATGAAGATCTGATCAGAAAGATGAGAATGACAGCAAACTGCACCTGCTCTGGATTTACAACGTCCATGATCACGCCTCCCTAAAAAGAGAGAGGTTAACGATATGATTGAGAAGGTCGTAGCTATATCAAGCTGCAGACTTTCAACATTTGAGCAAGCCCTGATTTGACCTTGAATCATCAGACATTCAGTCGTATTGAACAATTGCAAGATCGATTCCAGAAGGTAAATACATACCCCGAATGTGCCAAGGCTGCTGCTCGATGCTCCATCTTTCTGAGCGGAACGGGCAGGAGCAGCCAAAGGTTGGGTAGAGTTGCCAACGCCTTGAGGGGTGGAAATGGCGGGTGTTGATACTGGCGGAGTGGTCATTGTTTTTGTAAAGTTGAGCCGGTGAAAAAATTGACTAGGACACGGAATTATATCAAGCCCAGACTTGAAGCGGAATGTTATCGCTGATCGGCGTCCGAATAATAGGCGGCGGGTTGTCCCCCCATGATGCTGCTGCCGCCAAAATCGTCAATACGGTGCTTGGCCAACAACGTCGACACCTACGCTTGCATGCCCGACTTCATTACCTCCACGGCTGGTGGGTTCGTTGTCTTTAAGACAAGAAGATCAGCTGCGCTTCCTTCATATGCCAGTGTCGGCCATTGAGTTTACTGATGGTGGCTTTGAAATGTTCGTAATTTTTTTTTCCACCTGGCGTCTGCCGTCCGATAAAGCCCTTATCTTATCATGGCGCAGTGACGCACAGGCTTCACAAGATCGCTGGTATCGTTCTCTCATCCAGAGCCGCGGCGAAAATCTGGGAATAAATTCACTCCGCCAGGTTCAATACCACTATCTATTCAATTAAAGCGGATCTTATGTTCCAAACGTTTCGCGCGTTGTAGTTATTGTTTCTGTGGGGCGAACTGGCCGCCTGGGACCGACATCATCTGACTCGGCCTGCACGGTAGAGCCACTCCAAATATAATATTCTCATGCACCGCTCAAGACTCTCGACCCGTTTCAAGGTAAGAATCACGCGTCATTTTCAGGTTGTTTGAGAATGACAAGTTGACAAGCAGCGCTTCTCAAAGCCATGTTTGTTTATTCAGATACCAACACCTGCGTCCTTTGTCCACTACTACTAGGCTTCTGATCCGGCGTCATGGGCGTGTCAAAGCGATGCGTATTGATCCCCATTGCTAGTACAAGTGTTTCGTCGCCCATAAAGGCACACAAAGGCACGGCTTCCTTAGGGTTGATGCTCCTGTTCGCTCTAGCCGTACACCGCGAGCTGGATGTGTACCTTCTACACGTCATGGCCCTGTGTTTCGATCTGATCCATATTGATAACACAGAATCAAGAATACTACCAGATGTCATTCCACTTTCATACACTCCTAAGTGGATTCCGCCTTTCCAAAATGACGGGTGGCTAGCTAGCCGCTATTATCGGTGGAATAGTTGGTCATCTCATTGGGCATATGTGCCCACAAAAGGCTTGCTGGAAACCAACAAGTGTATATTCGCATGAGATGTGGTTGTTTCAGAATTGTACCAAGTCCCCCCTTTTGTAATGGTTTGTCTTGCAGATCTGATCATAGGTGATGGTGGGCGACAAGTACTGCCTTTTCATAGAGTGATCTATTCTATGCAACAGGGTTCAATAGGAATGTAGCAATATGAAGACTGGGCGGCAATTATTATTACAACGCCACCATTCAAGTCGGTGGATGTGTTGGATGGTGCTTGCGTGTTTAATTGAACCCTGAAACATGCCTCAAGCTGGCTGTTTTCTGAGTTTGCTATTATCATCAAGTAAGAATGGAAAAGAAGTCTATGACGCTAGCTGATTATCTCAGTCGAGGTTTCTTTGCGAACAGCGGCACTACCTCATGCCTAGTAGTACATTGGGCTGATCTGAACAAAGACTCACCCCAAACCTGAGGAATTCATTTCGCTTTGTCGCATTCATGTTCCAAACGTTGTTTTGCACCACCTTTAGAACAGGATCCATTACCTCTTGGCCGCTCATTTATTTGATTGCAAGAGAGCATCCGTCTCTTCTCGGCTTTGTGGCTCTTACGCCTGAGCTTTGTTCGTTCGGGCCATCAGCTAGTTGATAATTGAAACGTGCGATTATTGTTGTTAATGTTCTTCATT
>QLOR01001112.1:0-12160 GCA_003313825.1 Sarcodon aspratus
AGCTAGTTTTTTCTGCTCTCGAGATTATCCCGATAGACGCAATCTCCGTCTTATATTCCCAACTCTGGCCTACCATCTCGCCTATCGATACGCGACATTCAAGAGTGCCCTTGTGCAGATCCTGATTACCAACCCCGAGATAGAAAACGACTCATTAGGTGCCCAGCTCGAGAAACTCCTTGTGCGGCCTCTCCAACAAACCAAATTAGTCATCACGGTCGTCATAGATGCCCTCGATGAGTGTTCTGCCAGTGGACCTTTCATCATCGCTTCGATCATCATCAGATTCGTCAATGATCCACTGGATACACCCCAGGAGCACTTGAAGGTGTTTATGGATATGCTGGATAGTGCAATCTACGGATCTGGGGTCGATGCCACGTATAATGGAGTCTTTACGGCTAGCTTCAAGAAACCTCACCGACAAAAACGGGTCTCACTTTTTTGGCTGGCTGCGTCTCGTTGTTGGGTCTATCGTGCTCGCGTTTGAACCTCTTTCACGCGCAAGCCTTGCGAAGATTTTGGAAATATCACCAGAGAGGATATGGAATATTCTCTCCCGTCTACATTCAGTTCTTCTCATCCTGGAATCCACTTCTGAACCAATGCGGATCCTTCACAAATCTTTTGCAGATTTCATTACTGATCGACACCGATGTGTAGATGCAAGATACTATGTCGACGCTTCAACCCACCATGTGGAACTTGGTTCAGGTTGTTTGAAGTTGATGAACACGGCGTTAACAAAAAACATGTGCCGCTTACCTCGATACGTCATGAACCAGGATATCCCGGATCTTCCTGCACGCCGGGAGAAATATATTGGAGCACCACTGGTATATGCATGTTCGTCCTGGGCCAAGCACCTACAGTCAAGCTCAAACGGATGTGACGACACCAGTACCGTCTTTCTTGAGAATCATTTCTTGGTATGGCTGGAGGTGTTGAGCATTGAGGAAATTTCGACATTGCAATATACGCCCTTCATGCCGTGAGATCATGGTTAAATAATGTGAGAACTCTTATATGTTTACGATTTTTCTGCTAATGATCTTCTTACGTTTTGATAAGAGCCATGCTACGAGTCTTCTCGACTTGATTGACGATTTTGAGCGATTTACTCTATGTTTTTTTCGATATTAGAAGGCAGTAGGCTATGTACGTGTATCAGTCCGCGCTGCCATAGTCTCCTACAACGTCCCTCATACATAGACTCTATCAAGACGACCTACCGACAGAAGCGAAACTACTGAACGCAGCCAATACCGCTTGGGACTCGTGCACAAGAATTATTCCAGTTTCTGATCGCGTTGATGAAGTGGTTTTTTCAAGCAGGGGTGATTTTTTTGCTCTTCGGAGAAGACATGGTGTGAATGTTCTTGACACGCTGACAGGAGTGAGCTGAGCTGCTTTTGGCGTGTACGCATCTGTATTCTCAATCTCCTTTTCACTGAAAGATAATCTCCTTGCGTTTGGCCATGAATGTGGAATGGTCACTGTTTGGGTCTGCTTACAGGAAATCTGGTCCGAACATTCGAAGGGCATACAGGCGAGGAAGTTGAATAGGCCCTGGCGGAAGTCTTGCGCGATATGGTCGTGCGACAAATATCGAAGCGCAAGCCTGAGAGTCGCAACTGTGGCGAAGACGACAGCAATGATACTTGCTGTGTCAATGTTCTCGTTGAATAACGGAACTTTCCATAGCGCAATTCAGCGTCTGATGTATCAGTGGAGCTGCATTGAGAACAAGAATGAATGAGGCACTGTGAAAAATGGTGTCACTGGTCTGAGTTAGATCTCCGACGACCGACGCCATCAACAGTCACTTCGGGGATTCCAAAATATAACGCCGTTTTATATTGTGACTTATACTCATAACTTGAACTTGAAGTATAAGTTGTGACATATAGCCAGTTTATATTTGTAGTATAAGTCATGTTTTATATGTGAATATATTCTTTAAGTATGGTCAAGCCGTATAAACAGCCTCAGGATTAATACTGGAAAACAAAATTGGCATATAAAGATACTTTATACGCATACCCTAAAATTTGAAGTATAAGTCCAATTCATACTTTATGCTGAACTTAAAGTATAAAGCTGCTCAATATGCGAGACTATACTTCAAATACAACTTGACATATCAATGGAGATTATTCTTTAAGAACAATCTTGGTTTATACAAAGAAGTGCCAGTGGTACTTTAAATATAATCTCTGTTTATACTCGTTGCCCACTCGTTGCCCTCTTATCACCCTCTCATCAGCACTTCATCGCCTTCTTATCATCTTCTCATCGCCCACCCCAATACCACAGCATGCCGAGTCCTAATAGAACTGACCAGCACCACGAGCATTGATTCGGTCGCGTCGGGGTGAAGCAGATCTTATAGCAGATGGGAATTCGTGCAAATTTCTATACATCCAGTAAACTACCTCTATAAATTTTCTTTCCCCCCCTGCACCAAGGACGTCAGCGTCCAATAAAGGACCATGCCGCATCGCTAACATTTTTGCACTCCCGTTACCAAATGCGGGCGATGGGTGTTGAAAAAGGGTTTATCGGTTGCATAGGTAATAGCAAAGGGCAAGGAACAAGCTAAAGGAAGCAGTGATATGGATAAGACAAATGAGCGGGCGGGCGATGGGCGTTGGGCAACTGAAGGTGAAGCTCTTCATGACAGAAAAAAAGAAGCAGGGAAGTTCCAAGGGGGATATTAACAAAGGGTGAGACACAGGTCAGCTAAGTATAAAATTCAAAGATTGAAGAGTGATATATACACGTACTACAGTGTACACCACGTGCTTGGGACACGACTTTGATCTTCACCATTTCCAGGCCATTATGGTCCGAATTTAACATTCTGAGTATAGTGATGTTCGGGCTGGGCTTGGCCTGAAAGCCCAGGCTTGGGCTTGGCTTTAGTGGGCTCAGGCCTCACAAATCTCAAGCCCGGCCCATTTTCTGGGCTCAGGCCTGGCCCGGGCTTGGCCTGGGCTCAGGCCCAGGCTTTGATAGTACTGAGTCGCCGAAAAAAAAAGTCTTTTCTAGTATAATTAAAACACATAATACTACTAGTACTATGCTGCAATATCACTATCATGTTTTTCCTCGTCAACGGCAAGAATCTCGTCCCAAGAATTCACCTCTTCACTGTCCAGGTTAAGCCCCACTTGGCCTGTTGGATTGTCCTCTAGGGCCGTTTTGCACTGCCACATACTACCCGAAAGCCCAGGCTCAAGCCCAGGCTTCGGGCTCAAGATATTTGAAGCCCGGCCCAAAGCCCAACAAAGCCCAATAATGGGCCTGGCTTGGCTTGGCTCAAACAGGCCTGGCTTGGCTTGGCTTCGGGCTTGGAGCCCAGCCCACCACATCACTATCTGAGTAGACAGAAAGTTAAATATATCTACTGAAATGATGCATGTAGATTACCATAATTTTAGGATACATGAGGAACATCGTAGGTGGGAAATAATTAACTGGCTGAAATGTCACAGATCCGGTTCCTTGGGATGTGTGACGATTTGTATTTAGCAATACGATTGTTCTGTCACGCGTCAAGGCTAAATTGGGAATTACGTCTAGTTATCCCGGTAGCTTTGTCACGCTCAAAATTGTTGTTTTTCTAGCACGTTACAAGCCTCTTAGATTAACTAGATCCCTTGACAGAAGTTGTTCAGATGGTTATTGAGAGTATATAGAAAAATTTAGACAACCTAAAAGCCATTATTTGTAGAGCTAGATCACTCATTTAAGTCAAAATTACCAAGTTTCCACTGTTGTCCCCTATATATCCTTCATTACCATCTTTTTATTTATTGAATCGGGCTGAAAAAAAACAGAGGCACTTGTCATAGTAGTAGCATATTCTATGTACAATATTTCGGAAAACTATCATGATTTGAGGCCCCTAGGTGCGTTGTCCCAAGGAGTATGGCTATCCCAAGCACGTGGTATACACTGTAAAGAAATTCGGCTTCTGCAAGAGGCTTCTTCAGCAATATGAACCTCGCTACTTTGGGTTTTCCATTGACGACGAAAGACGGAGTGCCAGATGACTGCTTGTCTTCGTTTGGAGCAAACAAATAACAATAAGAGTGTAAATTCTAGCAAAGGTGACGAGGAATGGGAACAAACTAACCTGAATAACCTGAAGGCCATAGCGAACCCACAGACAAGCTGGATGGAATTGGAAAGGTTGGGCTCGGGTGGTGGGCGCTGGAGGTTAACATTGGACAAGTGGAACCTGTCCAAGTTGAAGGCCATAGCGAAGGGTGAGGCCTTGAGGAATGAAGCGGTGGAATGGACACAGACAAGCTGGATGGAATCGAAAAGGTTAGGCTCGGGTGGTGGGCGCTAGAGGTTAACATTGGACAAGTGGAACCTGTCCAAGTTGAAGGCCATAGTGAAGGGTGAGGCCTTGAGGAATGAAGCGGTGAAGTGGGCACAGACAAAACGATGGATTTCTTGGTATTAGACTTGGACAAGTGAAACCTGTCCAAGTTGGAGAGAAGGAAAAGAAGTGCAGGGTCGATCAAATGATCAACGCACAATCAATTAAGCGGAGTTTGAAATTGAGTTTGAAATGACTTGAACGTTTTTCGTCCCACTCTCTGAGTCATGACACGTGATGTCTCTCTCGCTATTCTTTCACCTCCTCGTGGTTACACTATGAGGAGGCACCGACCAATCCATCTCCCCGTGGTTACACTATGGGGAGGCAAACCATTTACTCAGAATTGACCTCCCACCTGTCACCCTCGCACACGACCTGATCATTTCTAGCAGCTTGGACACCCCACAACGATCCTGATACCTTGATCTCTCTCCATGGTTACACTATAGAGAGATAACTTGTCGCTTCAGTTCCAATGACGATGATCCTCTGTCACCTGTCTGGACTTGTTCACTTAGTTGTAATTGGGAACTCCCTGCTTATTCAGTTGGTCATTCAAAATCACTCACTCTGCAAACATCATTTATTAACGTCTCTTATACGTGTTTTTTGTGTTCAACACTGCCTATCCACGTTATAAATTATTCTATCAGTCCTGTTTCATCATCAGTGGTGTGAAAGGATCAAAAAACAGCGAATAAATACCCTCGAAAGCTGTAATACCACAGCATGCTCAGGAGATATGTTCCAACGTGCGTAATGACACATGACCCAATCAACTTGGACTACTTCTAGGCTATCATTAATGCGGGCCTGATAAAGCCACGCAGGGAAATGAGGATAATTAGCGTAAGGATCAACAATCCCATCATCAATAGAGTGGGGAAGTTGTCGCTGCACTGCGAATACAGTCTCATTTTTTCGAGAAAAGATGTATTTGATGCAACCTGGAACAGGGGAGCACGACTTGTTGCCACTCAGATAGAAGAAGATTAAACTGTTGCCTAGGTGGGTGTGGGCTCTGGAATATATGACCCGATTCGCCTTGAGCCTTGCATGAAGAATAACAGTTGGCTGCCTCACAAGCTGGTGCAAATCTGGTGGAACGGGTTGAGCTGTATTTGCCAAACCTTTCACCTCCAAATCATTCTCGAAGTCTCCGGGAGTTGGTCCGTATGCCTTGTCAAAGAGCGTCTTGCATTCCCGAATGGCCTGAGGGCAGTCCAGCCTGTTCAACCAATGCCGGAGCTTTCCACCTTTGATGAATGATTGCAACAAAGTAGACTCCATTTGCCCTGTTGACGAGGTAAGAGATTGATAGCCACGCTGATGTTGGGATCCAACTTACCAAACTTGTGATTCTTTGGAAGCCTTTGTAGCTGGCCAATCAAGCGTTCGAAAGGAAAGCACCACCAAGATCGTGCAGGTCCAAATAGGAGGAGGAAATCATATATATGTAGCGCAGCATGATGATTTGGATGATATTGGACACTGGGATGATACTTTTGTATGTCTCGTTGTAGCTTGTCATGTATTCGAGATAGGAAGTAGCACGTCCGTGATTGACAGTCCATTTACAGGCGAGAGATACCGCACATACGAGTAGTGATCTGCAGGGGTGTGGGTCACCCCTCGCGGGTTACACCCATGGGTTACCAAGGGTGTGGGTGCGGGTTGCCTTTTTGGCACCCTTCTGAAAACCCACACCCGCGATATGTTATCGATTTGAATCCCCCTCATGTTGCGATTCCTCTCTTAAGTTTACCAGGTTCATCATAATGGGTTAGCATAACAAGAAGTAAACTAAGATACAAGTATCCGAACAACACGTGTGATTAAGTAAGCTCAAACAGCAGATGAGACTGAGAGTGGACGGATCAAAAATTCTTTTTTTTTTTGCCTCTTGTCCTGTTAAAGACTACCTACATATCTTCAAAACGAACCTGATGACCTACAGAAAAAAAAAGGGCTAACGACAGCGAGCAGCAAAGAAAAAAAAAGAGAGTCCGGAGAGAGCCTGAGTTGACTGTCCATTTTGAGAATGAGGGGCAGCCATTCTTGATGATCCTGGATCTGGTTGAGGTACCCCATTAACATTCAGGGGCCAATTTGGCGGTGGCGTTCACTGCAATATTAAAAGAATTTGGTATTGAAAAAAAGGTGAGGAGATAAGTTGACAGATGTGAGGGGCTGTAACTGATTATAATTAGTAGATTCCGAGCATAACCTGCGATACTGCATCAGCAAACGATACAATGATCGAAAAATTGACTGACTCACTTCCTAATTTTTTTGGAGGAACCTGCCGAACCCGTTGCTTTGCCCACATCATCAACCTCGTAACGAAGACCGTCATGCGTCAGTTTGATGCACCAAAGGGTAAAGCGGATGAAATGCTGTCAGAGGCGGAGCAGGAAATGCGTGCGTTAGAAGTGAGGACTGATATCAAAGATGTAAGGGAGATGATGGCCGATGATAACGATGGCAGCGAAGCAGAGGATGATGATAATCTAGATGGATGGGTAGATGAATGAGAGGAGCTAACAGAAAATGAGCGAGAAGAGCTGGTGGATTGCATGTGGCCAATGTGCCTAGTATTGACAAAGGTTAGTTGGCAAACATTTGTACAAAAACCAGAAAACTCACTTGAATAAATAGCTGAGGAAGCTGGCATATGCTCTCATCCACTCGACTACAATTCTCCTGCCTCAATGGCATGAGATCTTGAAATCGCTGGGCCTCCCACCACGCAATATGCCTTGGGATGTGGCGACACGGTGGAACTCAACGTTCGATATGCTGGAGTTTGCGATTGTATATCGACCTGTGATAGAGGCAGCAACTGGTGATAGAAAACTGAACTTGAGAAAATACGAGTTGACGGAGGAGGAGTGGGGAAGCGTGAGGCAACTGGAAAAAGTCTTGAAGGTAAGCACCGATATGGTAACCGTAGTATTTGAAATTGTGGACTTAACGTTTTTTTCGGCAAAGATTTTCAAAGACGCAACACTCTTTTTCTCTCGCGCCACTCCCAACCTTGCGATGGTGATCCCAGCAATGGATCACATTGATGAACAACTTACCAACCACTCTCTTGATCACTCTATCTCTCCTGCTGTACGGACCGCCCTATCTCTTGCCAAGAGAACGCTCAATCGATATTACAATCTCACCGATTGTTCAGAAGTTTATTGTCTTGCAATGAGTGAGTTATAAATTCTATTTTCTCTGCATCACACATTCAACTGAATTACTCATAGTCTTACACCCACGGCATAAGCTCACCTACTTCAAACATGTAGGCTGGGAGCCTGAATGGATCGAGACGGCTGCAGGCATTCTTCAGGAGGAATTCATGCAAACATATGCTACTTTTGCACGTTCTGCACCAGACACTGGAGATAGGGGGCTTCATGTTGAAAAGAGCACAGAATCGGTGAGTACTTGCTTCCATTCGTAATCCACACTAACCTATTTCAATACTAGATTAATATTTTCGACCATCTTCCCACCCTTGCAGCACCAAAACCATCTGAGCTAGGAGATGAGCTCCAGATCTATCTTGCAAGTGACCTGATCCATGTCACTGATGTCTTACAGTGGTGGTACAACGAGCGCTTCTGGTACCCATGTCTTTCTCGCATGGCACGAGATTATCTTAGTATCCCGGGTACGTCTTTTGACTCTATTTAAATTATTTTTACTTACAATCTACTAGCCACCTCCGTTGACGTTGAGTGTGTGTTCAGTCGAGGCCGCCTCCTACTTTCACATGTTCGCAACAGGCTGTCAGCCCAGTCAAATCGCTCTCTCATTTGTCTGGGCAATTGGAGTGAGTTGTCGCTCGTCAAGGATGCCGACATACTTTCTGTCACTCGCCTGGAGGCCTTGGAAGGCAACCATGATGTACAGATGGATGTTGGATGGGATCTGATCAAGTCGACCTAGTTTTTTTTTTGATTGAAATTTGAATTATACTACAAGTAGTACATTTTTCAGAATCAATAAAATATTGCTTGTGTTCTGCCATGACCTGTGCACCTAACCCATAGGGGGTTTCTAACCCGCGGGTACCCGTTGACACCCACACCTGTCCCCGTCATCACACCCACACCCGTTTTAGACGGGTGCGGGTTTTCGTGGGTGTGGGTGCGGGTCATACTTGTGACACCCGCGGGTACACCCGTGATGATCACTATCGCCAGCCACCAGTGGAAAGGGAAATCAATTCTATTCCTAGTTCGATGGTCAACCGGTGAATCTACTTGGGAGCCTTACAAAAACTGCAAGGAATTGCAGGCTTTAGATGAGTATCTGGTTTTACTCGGCATTTCCGACTGGAAAGACCTTCCAAAGAAAAATGCAGGTTCATCGGCAAGACAAAGATAATCGTCTTGCCCCATATTTATTTTATTACGATAAATCTAATCTACTGACTACTTAATTCTAACCACATAATCAATCGCCAGATATCCCGTTTAGGAAACAACGAGCACGACGCGCCTGTTGGCCTAATTGGGATAAGCAACGCACCAGTTCCTATTCTAGAGCCGACAAGTGCGGACTTTGAATTTAACTTTACACGTGGATCATTCCTCCGTTTCTCTCTTTACTCTCCATTTCAGTGGTCAGCATCAAACCCCTACGCGTCGTCAATCCCCTCAAATACTCAAGAATCAAAATGTCTATTGCCTCATTTTCCCCAGAACGTTCCCCGGAGCCAAGCCTCTGGTCAGAAGATTCCCATATGTTCCCTGGAGTCCAGATGGGAGGACTGGAAGCTGCACGCGGCTCTTTACCACGTCAAGGATGTGGTAGAAGAGCCCGTAGATTCAACAACCGTGGGGCAATGGATTACACAAATACCGAGCAGAACCCAATCTTTTCACGAGGAACTCGTGAGCCCCAGAGGGCATATCACTCGGGATACCGAGTTGATTGAGTGGATCGAGAAGATCACAAAGCTGGGCCAAGTAGGGCCACTCAATCGTTCACTCCCGGAAGGGAGTATTCTCGAAGTCGTCGAGAAAGGTCTCGATCCCCCATTCCTGCTCGAAGAAGTAGGAATGAGAGGAGTCTGAGCCCTCCACGAAGGTCAAACCTACATCCCGTTGCTGGACGAGGGCCACTCATGTGGCAATTCCACCTGTTCTCAAGGGATATCACCCATGACGAAAGATGCGAAGTATGTCGTCGTTTCTCGGAACATAGGGCGGTGGACTCCACCTCAAATTCCGCGGTGGAAGCAGAACGGACAAGGTCACATTGGTACAAACGGTTTAATCCTGCCAGCAACGAACTCAGGTCCAACCCATTCGACAACCTGGACAATGCTCTGCGGCAACAGCGCGAGCTCAATGTCTGGATATCTCGCCAGCGAGATCAGGCTGGACATGAGTTGGCTGTCACACGGGCTAGGATATCCGACTTGGAACGCCAATTGGCTGAGGCCCACCGCCCAGTCGAAAACCGTCCCCTGCAAGACAGGATTTCAAGGGGTGTCCCTTTGGCTGACCGGCTAAGGGACGCCAGAAATGATACCGGTCCTGTAAATACCCACCGACAAGTGCCTGCCCCTGTATCTATACCAGTTCCCAGAGAAACCATCAATTGGATTGAAACCAATGTACCCAATGTAATTACACAATGGCACAGTCAAGGAGATCACTTGGCGCCAGAAGACATAAATATGGATTTACCTGGCCTTGCGGAAGCAAGTGCTCCTTCTGGACAAATCATGAACCTCGGAGGCCCGAGTACTCTCATGAATTTGCCTCCAACCCAAGGAGAATTAGCCCCGTTCACAGCTCAGCGCTGGGGAGACTATGTGTGGAACAGGGTACATGCTATCCACATGGGCCAAGGATATGAAGCAACTGCAAACCGGAACGAAGCTCTCGGTTTACCGGTACCTCACGGCTCAATGGTTTTGAGGGGGGAGCGTGGTCCAAACAATAACGATCCACAAAACCTACAAGAAGTAAACAACCTCATGAATTGTATATGCGCTCACCAAAGACCTTGGGAAATCAGAGAGGTGGCAGCGTTCGTTAATCGGATCCAAGAACTGAGAAGGCCGAACAATGAGCCCCATCATGCAGAAGCGCTAAGACAATGGCAAGCTATGCCAACTGGGATCCGAGGGACTCAGACATCGGAGATGCGCCATACACAGCGACCACAACGGGATCCACAGGCAGTTGGAATAGCCGCACCTACGACCGCTAGCTCACTGGCTACATGGCACAGATACATCGATTCAAACCCGTCCCAAAGACCAACCGGAGTCCGGTTGACAACTTTGGGAGGAGTTTTCATTCCGGACCTTACCATGCATGTCTACATAGGTCGACTGGTTCAAGATCGAACCCCAATTAGCCTGGAACTTCCATCTGCCGCTCGGAAAGAGGAGCGATCTCGACGAAGCCGAATTACCTCGGCCTACTATCGACGAGTAATCACCTTCCTGGTCAACCCAATGGCTTATCATGGGATGCTCCTGGATATGGGCATAACCCCTGTGGAAGCAAGGATCCATGTGCCCTTCACCGGTTCACTCAATGTGCAAGGAGAGGTTCCCCTCTCTGAAGTTGCTCGTCACCTCACCGAATCAGGAATCACGATGGACTGGATGACTCACCCCACGGCCTATGACTACGGCATGTCTTACCTGAGAGACTGGCAGAGACGACAAACGTCGGATCGATATCTTACCACGGAATTGTACGGCATTTACCAAGGTGCATATCCGAGTGGTCCTCCTGTGGTAGCACTCATCAATGCCGTCGAGCAAGTCGAACCACCAATGGATGAAGGGAACTTAGAAGATCCTATCAGTGACATTCTCCAGCCTGTTGTCCCACCCGTCGAGCATCCTCCTGTCCAAGATATGGACATCGACAGACCTCAAGATGATCCTGGCCCCAACATACCTGAAGATCAGGCAGTTGCGAATCCCTCCGGAGATACCGAAGGAGCTCTCAGTCCAGTTAGTTTAGAGTAATGTATTTACCTTTGTTCTGTACCTAGATGTGATTGTGACTTAGACTAGATTAGTTGACTCTCGTTAATGTTCTTTTCGACGGGGGAGGGTATAAGGATTCCACTAATTCGGTGCCGTGACCATTGTGGCTGGAAGTACTATATAGTTGATTGTTTCTTATTTAAGCATAGAGATTAACTATTAGATTCATTCTTACTTTTACCATCACTGTCTACACAACTGTACATTCCTCAGAAATACAACTGGGTTGGTGTATTTGTGTGCTAAGTGAGTAAATCTAAGAATACCCCTGTTTTGACACTCTGCGGCACTTAGCCATTTCATCAGGAAATCGGGGAGGCACTTGTATGACCAGTCGGAGTTTATAATCAGTAAGCGGACCGCCAGTGAGTTACAACGGTATATCTGGCCTTATCTAGATATGTAACAAAATGTAATAATTATATGAATGGATCGTTTTTTCAAAGAATTACATAGTACAGATCATTTATTATAAGGTATTACAATAGGACTTGAATTATTGCGCTGAAACGTCATTTCGCTGGTGAGTTACAACGGTATATCTGGCCTTATCTAGATATGTAACTGAATGTAATAATTATAAGAATGGATCGTTTTTTCGAAGAATTACATAGTACAGATCATGTATTATAAGGTATTACAATAGAACTTGAATTATTGCGCCGAAACGATGTTTCTTCACGAGCTTGCAGATTGCAGCCCAGGCTTTATAACTGCATGCAATAATTTTGACGGTCGGC